>JAUYWV010111418.1:0-12485 GCA_032274565.1 Nematoplana nigrocapitula
TTGGGAAACTAATATCATGTAATCCTAGATTACATATTGCGACATCAAGATAGTTTTTCAAAGTGTCATCTTCTGTGCATCTCCCGCCTGGTAGGGTTTCACGACAAAAGTAGGCAAAGACAGATTTAAAAATTTGATCAAAGAGCAAAGAAATGGCGTTTCGGTAACAAAGAAACACAAACACTCGATTAAATGGTTGCGAAATAAGACGCCAGACCTTTCCACGATATTAAACGATAACCAAATTCACAAGCTTTTACTTCTCCTCTCATAAGTCAAACAAACTATAATACTGTACATAAGTCCAACCTTCGAACAATGACCCCTTTTCATATCCGAGTCGCCCAAATCTTTGACTTTAACGACGATTTCATTACGCTATGATTCTCGTCTCTAATTTTTTACCTAATTGTACTTTCTTCCTATAGCTTTCTTTCTTTTGTTCAAAGTTTCATTTGTAATATATTATTCGTGTAAACGTACTACTTGTTAACACACAGCTCTCCCATGTTATCTCATTTGCGAGCTTCATAAAGATTGCTCTTGACTGTGTTTTTAAGAGATTTATATGCGATTAATAATAACTGATGGGAATTGCACTTTTCAGATATCTAAATTTGTCTATATAGATGATTTTAGACTATACCTTCTAATATTGAATTATCGAAACTGAAATATTTCATTCGTTGGCGCCTTCAAAGTGAAATAATACGTTCATATACATACATTTATAAATGTTTTGGAAAATGTGCTTTAGAAACTATAAAGGTCTCGGCTGATTTGGATTCTACGTTAAAGAAGAATGTGGAAGTCGGTCATATATACAAAGGATACGTATTTTCGTAATATATTATACCCCTTGTATTTTGATCTGGAAGACTTGTCCAGTACAAGACATTTCGAAAATGAGATGCCCCATTTAGTAGTTGTTTCAAATATACCGATTGAATCAATAATTTCAAGCCATAATAAATTTGTATTAAATATTTGCCATTTAATTATACTTTTATAACTCTTGGCTCTGGGGAAAAAACAATAAAAACATATAATTCTTATACATATAGTTAAGTTTAGCAAATGTAAATTTACTAAACTATTGATGCTTATACTTATACTATTTGCCCAGATTATCATAGATTGCTTCGCATTTATTTATATTATTCTTTATTCGTTTAATAGAGTTCGTGCGAACGATAGAAACCTATGGAAAATGCTGAACAGAGAATTTAATAGTAATGCAAGAAAAGACAAAAACGAGTACTTAGAAGGCAAATGTCAGGAGATAAAAATGGATCAAACCAACTCCAAGTAAGGCTGTCAAGATATTGAGAAAAGGCACAATAGAGATCACCGAGATCAGACACTATATATATATACAACTGAATGATATGCAACTGTATGATCAGATTGGGCAGCAGAGAGTGAATATATCAAAATAATATGGGCCGATCGGCGCTGCCGAGGCTCAAGATGCACCTTCCCCCTGTAGCGCGTCTCCTCCGTCGTCGTCCCTGGCCAGAAGACTGGTTGCATGTTCGCATCGATCTGCGCGATGCCTTTTTCTCGATTCGCTTGTCTCCCAAGAGCCGCCACTTGACCCGTTTTGTCTGGGGTTCTGTTTTTCAGCTCACCGTTTTGCCCATGGGGATGAGGCCAGAGCCCAGCCATCTTGCAGAGTGTGGTCACGGCGTGTATCTCCGACCTGCGCACCGCGCAGAACTTCATTTATGCCTACATACAGTAGATGACATCCTTGCTGCTGCCCCTCCGGCCCACATTTTGTTGTTATCTGTAGCGCTTGTGGCACGCTTGGAAGCTGCCGGTTTTTCCATTAACTATGTAAAGTCCCAGCTTACCCCGGTTGAGCGCATAGGATATTGTGGTCTCCTGATTTCTCCTTCCAGATAAGGGCTCAACGACACCTTTCTCCGCAAGGTTTTTCGGGCGCAGCGACTCCTTTTGGCCTGCCCCATTGTGCACCACCCCTCTGCGTCGAAGGCGCAGCAGCAGGCCGCGAGTGTCCTCTGTTATGCTGCGGCTTCGATGCATACTGGTTTTTGTTTTGTTTTGGGGAATCCTCACTCTCGGGATGTCACTCGTTCCAGAGTGAATCGTTTTGTGTTCCACGTTTGTGTTTCTCGTGCCTGGCAGTGCCTCCTTCGTATTCGACCTTCGTGCTCGTCGGTCACTGTGTTTTTTGATGCTACCCCGACTAGTATCGCCGTTGTTTTCCGCCCGTCAGGCGATCATGTGCTCGTCTGCTGTTATGCTGAACCAGCAACAGGCGGAACTTCTCGCCCTTTTTACGCTCTCGCGCTCGATCCGGCTGGAGCAACTGTCTATTGTGACAACACCGGGGCCATTGCTCGCGTTCGCCCACGTGGCGGCCAGCCATTGGCCAGGCTCTGTGGCCTTTTGAATCAGTAACTTTCCAGTATTACTCCATGACGTTTTGTAACTCTCCCCTACACGGGTATATATACTCCTGTCGGAGTTGCCGCTGGCGTCCTGACTCGACGTTTCCAGTGCGTAGAATAAAGTCCGACAATTTTTGCAAAGCTAAAAAAAATCAAGACGACCATCATATTTACAACGAACCAAATCAGATCAGACTTTATGAACAAGAAAGCTGCAGGAGACGAAGGCGTTGACTTTTGACAAGGTATATGATGAATTGGACAAATAGACTGTCTCAAAGACTGGTGCAGAAGTGTGTTTGCTCCATTTCCGCAGAAAGAGATTTAAACGGAATGCTCGAATCATCATACTGTACATTCAGCCAATTATTGTATAAACATGCAAGCAAGGTACTGTTAAAGATTATCATTCGCAGAATCAAACAGCAATACGAACGAGATAGCGGAGGCACATTCTGGCCTTTGAGCGAAAAAGAACCAGAGAACAAATTGTCAACATGGACATGGAGAAGCATGGCAAGTACAGCACATCTGGTATTATATGACGGAAAGCTGGCGTAAATTCAGCAGCGAAAATAGCGTCAACTGACTATGTCTGTCTTGACTATTTTTAGAAAATGTCTATCTACGTAGAGTAAACACAATATGCTCATTTGTTCCAGTGTTTTGCGATAAAATTCTCACTATTGCACGGGTCTATTATGATACAAAACTTAAGCGTAATTAAAGATAATCAATGCATTCAATTGAGCAGAAAAGTTAAAATAATACTTTCACAAAGTAAAATTTTTCGTCATTGCGTCCTACCAATGCATTTTGTAGATAATTAAATGAATTCAGTTCAAATAAAATACAATGTATATACGTTTCTGAATAAGTGAATATGCACAAAAGCATTATTATAGAACTATTTTAAACTACAACACAATTTCTAAATTTTCCCTTTTACCCGCCACAATCCAAACCATATTACAGGGGAACCCACTTAATACGCACACGCTTAATACAAATAAACGCTTATTACACATTATTTTCAAAGCACCAAAATATTGCCTATCTTTATAGTGTAGTAAAAACACGTTTAATGCATATAACGCTTAATACGCATAACGCTTTATACATACACATTTTACAGTCCCATTTAAATGATAAACACACAGGAAACACATGGATATTACGCATATCCAATTGTATAATGATGTAGTAATTATGTTTTCAAATAGTATAGGTATATAGGCAAAAATTACATAAGCATCAATTTAAAAAAAATTGATATACCCTGTTATGTTCACAGCCTCAAATCTATGAATTGTCATTACTAGCAAGTTTTCTGAAGTCTAGGATCTTATTTTGTTGAAGCATATTTGTTTTTTCAAATAATCCAAAGAGGTATACCATTTAAAAATATATAGCCATATCTTTCCTAAGTTACAATATTCAAAGCATCCAAGTTTGTGTTGAACATGATAGACCAAAAGACATACCTTTAAATTTTCTTAAAAATATATGAAATATTTGTCATATTGCTAGATGCCACTACATATACTGTATCTCCCTAAGACTATTCCAATTTGGATCATCTTATACCAATTGGGCCTGGAATCATGACACGAAAGTGAAGGCCTAGGGCTTGAGGTCTAATTTCACTTTGTTACAGACAACTATATATGTGTATCATCATAAAATCTATTTTAGATAAGTTTACTTATTTGGCCTTGGTCTTATAAAAAAGTGATCTGCATATATATGAGTCTACTGTAGAATTGATAGTATCATTCATAATCTAAAATAATTCAAAAAACAAATTTGATGATGTATTCACCACCTGTCATGATGATATCTTATACTTGGCTAATAGAGTCTTAGCAGATAAATATATTTATTGTAAAACTATTATATAATATAAGGGAATCCTATCTATAATTAGAGAAATGTATGTATGTATCTATGTCTAAATCAATATAGTACAGATTAATAACGAAATTGAATCTGAAAACTGTTTCTCTTCAGTGTTTTTTAAAGTTCGTTTGTTTGATGTTTTGTTACGTTGATCAATGGTAGCACTTTGATGCATGTAAGGATACTCTATGCGCTGCATAGCAAATCAATATGCCACAGATAAACGAAAATTCTTTTATGCATGTTTTCTCTGTCAATTTTCGGGGTCAGACTTTTTTATGATCGATTTGTCAATTCCCTTAACAAACCACGCTTGCTATAGCCACACACTATATATGGGTAATCCTACTAGTTATATAAATATTAGTTTATAGTACTAGATTTTATAATCTTAATATTAAGTCTTATACAATATAAAGGAATAACCCAGTTGTTATGAAGTGAACTTAATCCGAATATTCACTAACCTTTACTAATCGGGTATACTCTGCCTATCAGCAGACAGTAGTGCAGAGGTCAAGAATTCATTCTCCTTTTATAGGAGAATAAAACATTTACGAGGTCATTGATGAGTTATGTATATCACAATATCCACTACCTCTGTGTGTACTACCATATAACAAATATGAAAGAAAAGACAAATTTGAAGTATTTTTCAAGGGTGCAATAGAATTGCAGGCTTTTTCACCATCAATGGCACAATAGAATAGTAGGCTATGGCACAGTTGATGAATAGAATTATACAAAATTCATCTGTTACTATTTCAATGCATTCTTTTATCTTATTCCATAATACATTTGCTTCTAATTATGTTCTTTTTTGTATGTGACTGTATTGTTAAACTTTTCATTAAATTTTTCTTTCTCTTCTTCACTGTTGTATTAAAAGTTGGAAACAAAGTACAGCAATCACCGACAATGGTTTAATGATGACAAACTTAGTATTGTACAGTAGTTGAAATATTCAAATGTTTGAATAACGACATACATAGATAGCCTATTAAATAAACATTTGAATATTATGATATGATTCAATAACATATATAATTACTAATGAACAAGTCATGGAAACAATCAATACATATCAAATGAATAACACTGATGCCAACTATATACCACACCTTCTCAAGGTCTATAGATCTCAAGACAGGTCATAGACTTTGGTCCATACAGGTGGACGGAGCTCGCGACTACTGCAACGAGGACATAGAGATGCTGAGTGTGCTTCATCTGCATCATCATCGGTTTCTTCTTCAGATGATGGCATAGGACTCCACTCAGCTGCAGAACAGGGCACCTCACACAAGTGGGACACATGCCATGATATGCCATCGTCATCCACCACTACCGACATGGTTGCTCATATTGCATTCACACATTAAGGGTCGCTCCACGCTTGGTCACATTGGCCCTCTGGCTGCCTCTGGTAGACCATGTCTCCCACCACGAATGGGTTGTTGTTGTTGTTATTTCTCCCAATGCGAGGCGAGCCCCATATATTCGGCCTAGAGGCGGCCGATCCTCCCCAGAAAGTTGAGCACTTTCCTGGCGGTGAGATCCAAGTCATTCCTGATGTCTTGTTTAGAGCGTTCTCTCGTCCATCTTGGGCAGTCGAGGATGAGGTGCTCTGCGGTTTCCGGGATGCCGCAGTCATCACACATCGGAGTGGTTGCCTATAGTGGTCCGCTAGCATATCGCGGGTCTGTCTGTCCGTCTGTGCTGGCGGCGCTGGAGTCTTCACAACTTTATATAAAAACAGTAAAACTCCGAACCGTCAGGAACGAACCTCCCCCCTCTGGAACGTGTAGGGCACAGTCAGAATAGGCTCGCGGGGATGGTGTAAGTCAGCCAGCAATCCCATAGGGCAACCAAGAAGACCATCTCGTCCCATTTTTGATTTTAGGTAATATTGCTCCCAGACCTTTTCTATAATAAGGAAATGTTTAATGAGACTCTACCCCACCTGCGGGTGGTCCTTCAGCAAGACCCAAAACCCGCACTTATGCTCCCTTTCCCACGACTGTGTGCTGACGTGGCGCCCAAACATTTGATGCGCATTCAGATATGAATGATTCCTACAGGTGCACCTACGGCAACTCAGGATAATAAATCTATGCTGATAATGATGACCATGAAGTTGAATCTCAATGGTGATCTCTTCAGATTTATATTGTTTTTAATATTATTCTTCCGCACATAAACGCTACAATATTTTTGTATGCTAAAGAAGAAACAATATTTTACGCACTACCTAATAAACGAATCTGTTTGCTCAGAAACGGTTATGTGTTCAATAATAATGGTGAAACTCAGAGGAAAAATCCAAAAAACAATCTCAAACTTTTAAGCACTACTACTTACTATACCACTATGAGTAGTTAATTCACGGCGGGTTTAAAAATCGAAATGTTCTCCTTAGACGGCAGACGACTTAACCATCACTATTCTCAAAAATCTAAAAAACTAAAGTCGACTTTGACCATAACTGGCAGACAGACCCTTCTATGGAGATGCGAAGAGGCACAAACACTGAAGAATTAGCACAGCGAAGAGAGAACTCACAGACTATCGTCCCGACGCAAATTGGGCATGCCGACGGTCGGTCGAGGTTAGGGCCGGTAACAGCGAGTTCGCCGAGCAAAGGAAAGTGGCCACACACAAGCTCGCAAGGAGGGGGATCAAGTGGATAGCTATGAGTGGCTTGAGACACCACCACATCCCTCATATCTCCTCTCATCCATCGCAAAACCAGGACAGCAACGACAGGGGCAGTGTCAACGACGGCCAACCACCAATAGTCGCATAGCTGTGGAGTGGAGGAAGGAAGGACAGCAAGCAGTGCAGCTTCAAGCTTCACTTTCGTCGTCCAATGAGAGAATGCACGAGGAAGCAATGCTTTCATGGCTACCAGCGACGTGCCCAGCACCTACTGCGATGGTGGTGGTAAACGGGGACAGGGAGGGAGAAGAAACGTTCGACGTGGTGGGTGCACGAAAAAACAAACAGGCACACACACACACCCTCAATCGCACAAATTATGCGACCACCTTCTTCGATCACGATTCACGATGTGCCTACAGTAGCCAGCTACGCTATGGTAGATATAAACAACATGTTCTCCGATAGTTTACAGACGCATTTCATTTGGTGTGTACCGATAGACGTAGTAGTTGGACGGCTCAATGTAACAGCTTGCCCAAACTGCTCTTCCTATAAACACCAAACAAAATCCATCTCAAGTGATCCTCTCTCCCTTCACCGACTTACACCCACCAACAAACCATGAATCAAGCCTCAACTCACGGGAGCGGCGGCCTCTTTTCTAGACTAACTCTACATATATCGTAACGAACCTCTCCTCCGTCCGCAGCTGGGATCTGTGCGGGAGGCTGGGGTGAATCACACAAACAAACAGGATTTCCTACAAGCTCGATCTACCGGAATGGTGACATAACGCGCTTTGTTGATGAACGCAATTTTGGGACACTGGAAGCAGACTTCGAAATGGAAACTGAAATTTCTTGGTTGGTTGATTGGTTGAACTACCCGGCCCCTTCCGGAGGATGGGGGAAGGCGCGGCGCAATCTGGCCACTCCCCACGGGTGTCTCCAGAGGTCAAGGAGGCTCATCAACTCACCAAAGATGACAAGGCGGAGGGCTGAAGATGAGGGACAAGAGAGAGAGAGAGAGAGAGATCCTGCTGGCCTTCACCGCAGGAAGGGCAAGAGGGGGAATCAGACTGACCGGGGAAGGAGAAGCTCACCAGAGGAAGCATTTAGAATCTGGCAGCCGAGAAGTTTGTTGCGAAGAGAAGACCGCCAGGAGGAAAGAATAGAGTGATGAATGAAGGAAGAAGAGGCGCAGAAAGAGATTGGGGCATTGGCAGCGAAGGAGGCATCGGATTCGGCTATTAAGCGTCGGCCCTCTCATTGCCATGCAGAGATGGGTGCCCCGGGATCCATTGGAGGTTCACAATCAGCCTATTTGGTGTTCAGCAAGAGGAAAGAGGGAGAATCGAACTGACCAATCGATGGAGGTAAGAGGCAAGTAAGACCTACCTTGCAACGAAGGCGCGAAAGCTCCCAAAGGGAAGAGCGGAGAAGGAGAAGCTCACCAGAGGAAGCATTTGGAATCTGGCAGTCGAGTAGTTTGTTGCGAAGAGAAGACCGCCAGGAGGAAAGAATAGAGTGATGAATGAAGGAAGAAGAAGCGCAGAAAGAGATTGGGGCATTCGCAGCGAAGGGGGCATCGGATTCGGCTATTAAACGTCAGCCCTCTCATTGCCATGCAGAGATGAGTGCCCCGGGATCCATTGGAGGTTCACAGTGACGCCCACACCGTCAAGATGCTTAAATAAGGGAAGCCCAGATAGAGTGTACTTTTGAAGTGAAAAGGAGGGACGGTCCCGATTTAAGGAGAGATATGGGAGGAAAGAGAGTCCGAAAGACTCTGATGGAGGTGTTTCTGTGCCCAACCGCCCAAGTCGCCTTACAGCGCCGTCTAAATTACGAGTATAGAGGGGATTGAAGAAAATGGCGATCAAAACCCGTTCTTAAATTTTATTTGTTGTGGTGAAATATTATTTAAATTAAAAGTAACGCAGTGCAGAAGAGAATTGTTAAAACTGTATATGTCTGGAAGTCCAATTAATTTATTTTATTATGTGCATCGCTGTTTTAACGTATCTCCACCTGTCGTATGTATTAGCGAATGATACCTCTAACCAAAACACCACTTTATTGACGATGATTTCATGCATAATTGAAGTATTCCCACAATACATTTCTCGCTTTATATAAGCACCTCATTTTCCCACAAAAACATCCGAAATATGGTGTGTTGTTGTTCGCAATGGTGGACTGGCACTAGAAACGTCACAAACTTCTATATATCTGCTGAAGTCCGTTTAGTAGTAACTCTGTTCCAGAAAAGATTCGATACATCTGTCTACTCTGTAGTTTGTTGGACGGTGGTAATCTATATTGTTAGCTAGCACACATGACGAGACAGCAGACACCAAGTAGAAGGCGATAGCAGCTATAATGTAAAAGTTTGAAATGATGTATTGCCACGGAGCACTGTATTTAAAACATCGTCCATAGAATGTCAATATGTGAGTTCGTAAATACCTGCAGAGTCTAACCCTCACCTCACCTGATTACCCTTTCTCGGGCACAGTCGTGTAACCTCCAGTACCTCGACATACACGGTGTCCGCCTCGGGGCCATCCTGAGTGGTGGGACATCTTGGTTAGGCTTGGGCATAAGTGTGGTGTTCAGTGAAAGTTGGGCTTTTGGTTATAAATTGCAACCACCCTTTTGTGGTCCATAATGCTGTAGAAAGTTCGGGTATCACTTAGGTAAGGTCTGGTGTCAACCACTGTTGCACGTTACTCACACAGCCTCATCGGGGTGGTATTAAACGCTTAAGCATCCCTTCTGAGACAGTATTTAGATGCCCAAGATAGATGTATCTGCCGACAGGGCCTCTCGGAGGAATCCGTGTCGGTGGACTCAGTATGATTTCTAATCCTTACGAGAAATAAGATATTATTTACATATCGGGTAAATCAATAATTATATGTACCTTGAAAGGTGCATAGCAAGACAATACAAATTTAAACAGTCCATACCCTATCCCAGACAGCAAACATCTTAATATTCCCTTCTGTCTCTTCCACTGCTTTCGCCTAAACTACACGACACATTCACTTTATAATCTCACTAGTTCCTCTCGTTCCAGGCCACTTTTATCATGTTTTCATTCTCTCTTCTTTGTTTGGTCACACCTGCCGTGTTGATTTTCCCACCCTATATCGGTCATTGACTCTACGATTACCGTTCTCCTCCTCTTGGAAGAAACCCTCCATTTCACACCGTGAGATTCCTCAAGTCTCCTTCTCCGAAGTACAAGTTTCTCGTGCTTAATGAAGTTTGTGGCTCAGCAGTATTCTCTCGTTCAGCAGATACTTATTGGAGCACATTCTCTTGAATCAAATTCCCTATACTTCTCTCTACAAACTACATGCCAAGCTGTTATCGTTCACTCCTATATCAACTATATACATAGAGCTCTATCAGTGCAGCAGAGTAGTCACTCTAAAAATCGATCAATCTACATCACGTGACGATGACGGTTATTTATTTAAACAACAAGCGAATTATCGATTACTTCGTGCCAGGCAGCGCTGGATGCAGCCACCTGATGGCTTTGATGTTGTCGCAGAGCGAAAAGCCGTCAGACTTTAACAGCGAGGTGGTGGGTAGGTTACTGCCAGTTTGTAAGGGAATTTTAACGCGCGGCACCTTTTATTGGTATCCCGGGACAGACGGAAATGGAGCTGTCATATACAGTAAAAAGCGTTACGGATAGAATCCGATAAGAAACTTCTGCTATGTAGAGTTCAGATGGGATTCTGAGACTTGTTACAAAACAGTAGGGAGCTTTGCTGCATCGCTTTGTGAAGAGACAATCGCACAGGGAGACAAGAGAAAAAACACCGATGACAACTACTCTCAAATTCAAAGAGAAATGTAAATGACAGAAATCTAAAGATTGACCTTTTGACATTCGGGGTGAATTACGAGGAAATAGTATTTGTTTCCGTATATTTATGCATCGAGGTCTCCAGGCAATACGGAACCAATTATTAGGCAACGCCTGAAACAGGAAAATTTAGAAGGTCTTCTAATTTCTTAATTACGAACCATATACAGAATTATAGACGCGTAAGACACTATACTACTTTTTAGTAGCATGGGCGTATATAAGTGTAATATACATTCCTCTCTAGCATTTACGACTAGGGCGATGTTCCACTTCACGGTCCCCAGTGCCACCACGGAAATTCCGAGATTATCAGACCAAACAAACCCTTTCGGACAGCTAAAAACACACTCGACTGGCACAGCTATCAGTCTGGGAAATTTAATTCAGGCCTTCACTATGACGGTCAACCGCTCTACCCAACAGACTAGAAACACTAGCGCTGACAAAATAACAAACAGGGCAAAAACTAAAGGTCGCATAGATAAAGATGCTAAGACTTTCTCTGGCCCTAATGAAGAGGGATAACGGTTGAGATGATATGACTGCGTACTGAGGAGAGGAAAGAAGCATGTACACAAGAAGAAGAGCTAAGAGAGGCTGCAGATCGGGAAGAGAAAGAAGGGAAGGCGCCTACGTACTATCGGGACGATATGAAGGCGATGTGAAATTGCGGTCAAAAGAGGCAACCGCCAGAATCTCACAAGATTACCGCAATACTGAAACGATAATATGACACTGATTGGAAGCAAATATTTTATTTTATAGTATACAACTGTTATACGTACGCGTTACCAGGCAGGAAATATGATGCTTCATTCCAAAATTACAATTAATAGCTCCCGACATGTTGCGTAACCGTCTCGCTAAATTCTCAGTTAGCACTTCATAAACAAGAGAGTATAATATGTTAACGCCTGAAAATGGATTTGGTTTATCACACTCGAGAACACAAATCAAAATGTTTTCCTCATGTCTAATCTCACATTCGTCGAATGTATGTCTTTTCATCAACATATAACGGATACGGAGGGTTCTAACTTTAATCCCAAGAGAACAAAAGTTATCATCAATTCATAAGGCAAAGAATATTGAACGAAGTTTTTAGCTAAAACGGAGAGCTAGAGCAGACCTAGTGAGCATTTATTTACAGTGACATACTGTATGTTTCGAGATACCGCCCGGGGCACTTGTAGCGTCAGGGCTATACGACAGGGACTGCAATCCACCGTATAGGGGGAAATCAATAACTAACTGTGCAGCCTATCTATATAATAGCCGATGTCACCGCCCATAACTTTCTATGTATGTGTTCTGGCGACAACCCCAAAGAGCAGCCAAGAAGACACTCTAAACAGCAGGTTAATATTGGGCCGGTGAAATTTACCCAGCTTTTAAAATAAAGATGAGTCCATCGCATTAACCGCGCCAGAAAAAGAAAGTTTTTTTCGAAACATGTCGAAATCAAATATATTTTGGCCAGATTTGTTTTAGCTACTGCTTTTTATCTTAAAACTTCGTTCATCGATCGATGATATGACGAAAGGCAAGCGCACAACTCCTCCCACAAAACATACGCACACTCATCACAAACAGAGACAACCTCAGGAAAACCAACCCACA
>JAUYWV010111429.1:0-12485 GCA_032274565.1 Nematoplana nigrocapitula
ATAAAAAACCGTCCTGTTATAGTAAATATTAGACCAAAAAAAGACCGTCCTGTTATAGTAAATATTAGACCAAAAAAGACGGTCCGTTTTGAGACGAAAAAAAACCCGTTTCGCTATCGGTCAAAAAAGACCCACTTTGGGACGTCCTTTATGGACCATAAAAAGACGTCTCAGGTTACAGGGGGTACAAGCTGGTAACCTCAGCCTCATCGTGGTTCTTTGGGGATGGTTGGCGGGATGTCGCGTCAGCTGCGAGGTTTGTTTTGCCGGGATGTGTAAGAAGGAGAAGTGCCATGGCATAGTCCTCTGCTTTAGCAGAAATAGGCGCATGTTGCTGATTTCGTCTAACGTGCGGTCTCCAAATAGCTTTGTCAGAGGTTTGTGATCTGTCACAACGAGTTGGTTTTTGCAGCCCTGGGTGAAACATCTGCTTCATTCAAGGTACCAGGCGATGGATAGGGCCCTCGCGCCCTCAATGAGGTCGTAGCGTTGTTCCGTGGATGTTAGGACTTGGGATCCTGTTAGTTTGATACGCCATCCCTCAGTGCTGCCGTCGGATAGCCCTGATGTGTAGCTGCAATGCTGTTGCATGAGAAATTAGCCAATCCCCGTCTGCGACCAGTCGCGCCAAAGGCAGGTGGGCTTGGCCAGGTCGAAGATTTATACTCCTCTTCTGATGACGTCAACGATGGCCACTTTGGAGTTTTCGAAAGCCTGGTTGAGGTCGGGTGTCCACTGAAAGCGAACCTTGAGACTGAGGAATGGGCGGAAAGGTGGCAACACGTCACGGAGCTGTACAGAATTGGTGACTTGGTTGACTAGCTTAAAGCAGCTTCTGATGTCGTTGATTGACTTGTGCACTGGGAAATCGCGAATCTCCTCGAAGTACTTTGGCAGGGGATCAATTCGATCCTCGGAATTGCGAAAGCCGGCATAGTCCACTTGACGTTGGGCAAACTGGAATTTGTCCGGATTGAGGACGACTCCTGCGGAACAGAAAAGGATAATTAGATCAATTGTGCGCCACCAGGTATGTGTCATAATTGATATTGTCGTCGACGATGCGCTCTTGGCGTGTAACATTGGCAAGGATGACGTCAAACCGAACGTTGTAACCACGCATCTGTGACTGTCTTCCATGTCTGCTTAGGAATACATCGCGCCACGTGAAAATATATTTCAGAAGAGTGGGTCTCTCGGTGGCAGTAACGATTCAGGGGCTACATGTCCACTGTTCGACGAGGGGATCCGCGTGACAACCATGCGATGGCACCAGGTCACGTCTTCACCATTATAGGGTACGCGTTCGCTCACGCCCAGAGCTTATCATCTCGTAGGAGGTCGTTGCGTATACCCGCTGGTGCCAGTGGGCCAATGGATCTCAATGGGAGGTCCGGTCATGTTAGGTAGAGGGCGGTGCGGGCACGTGTTAAATGTGGAGGCGGCCCAGTGCTGGAGCAGCCACGCCTATTTCATCTTGCCCCCGGGAGTGTTATTGGTTACGTTACGTAACGCAGTGGGGGTGTCTCTTAACGAGTAACATTGTGTTATGAAGGGGTGTAATACTCGTACAACCCCTGGAGAAGCTCAATCAAAACACAATTTGTGTTTTAATAACTTCATTCTGCAATATGTAACCTTGGAATTCCCAGATATTGGTATCATATAGCGCTTATTTCAACTTTACTTTTATTGATTTTGTTTAGATTTGAGAAGTATGACGATTAGTTTTTCTATTACGTTTATAGCTGTTGGTAACCAAAAGGTTGTTAAATTAGTTAACCATTAGTTGTCGTGTATTGTGATTTTTAGGATTCTGAAGATAAAGAAAAAGATTAAGAGAGAGAGAGCCTTGCAAAATGAAATGCGGATGTTAAATTTGGGCGCTTTTTCGGTAGTTCGGACTAGTTCCCCCACATTTTTTGAAAATAAAGTATTTAAAAATTTTTGTTGTTGTGCTTATTTTTTTTCCATTTTGGTTTTGGAGTCCACGGTAAATTTATTGGAATATTAAATTTTTTTTTTTTAAATGTGGGGGAACTACCACAAAAAGCAACTAAATTTGATTTGCAGCCAATGAAGAGATGATAATATTGGATTATTAACATTATCTCGCACTTTAATCTTTTGTTTTAGATGGCTCAATAGTGCATTGCTATTTTGACACAAGAGTACACTACGTAATTGACAATTGTATTGTTTGCTAGGCTCCTTCCACTCTACCTCTAGTCTATTTAATAGTATTACCTATAACATATCCATGATATTATTCTCCTGGACTCCACTCTCCATTTAATATTTTAGTATAACAGAATTTAATATTTTCATCAATAATCAATGCTTTTTCGATAGTTTCCCCATAGGCATGCCGCATAGCCCACATTCATAACAAACCATTTAAACAATTGTATAAAAATTACCTTAAAGGGTTATCATTAGAGTTCCACATAAATAAATATTTGTATCTAAACTAGAGTATTGAAATACTATCTGTGTTCGCTCGAAGTTTTCTTGTCAGCCACCCCACCCCATATGCCATATGGCATATTTAATTAAAAAATTTTTCTTCTAAGTTCCCTCAGTCAAGTCATTTTCAGTTGAAGGCCACTCGCTCTCCGCCACTTGCGACCTGTCCCTTACACTGGTTCCCCAAGTGAAACAATTAAACAAATGCATACAGTCAAATATAGCTTCATTCAGCCACTCAGGCAATAATATAAAACTCTATTGATTTAAATACATGAACATTTCTTTCCACGTAACTCTAATAATATTCCTTTCAAGGTCATTCTTATACAGTTGTTTATATGGTTGTTCATATAGTTTGTTATGAATAGGGGAGAACTACTGAAAAAGTGCATAGAAATTTTTTGGGACTATTAGTATTATTAATATTGTTTCTCACCTCTAGACAGTCTAGTTCTACCAATAATCATCCTACAAACAAGGTGGTAACTACATTGAGGCAATGTGTGGCAAGAGCCCCCCATCTATTTACATATTACTTATATTTTGAGGCAAATCAAATATTTGTTACCACTAATAAATATTTGTGCCTTTAGACTGATAACTGATAACTAAAATTTGTTAAATGCAATAATATTAAAAATAGCTATTGGTCAAACCATAGATACTTAAAATTGAGTTTTCTTTATTGGACTTCAATAAAAATCCTGAAAAGTGCATAGCAAGTATCACTGTACGTATTCAATGTGGAGCAAGAGTTATAGCCACTGACTCTCTTTCTAGTCAGCAGGGGCATTGGGGACCATCTCATTGGATAATAAATTTTCTGTCAGTTACAAATTACTTGTGACACTTGTGAAGTTTTAAAAAAACTATTTTTTATGGTAGATTTTTTATGCTGCAACAAATAATGTTTTGGTTTAATGCCTCTTGCCTTGCCCTACCCGACATGGCAGGATTGAGGCTGGGCCTGACAAGGCAGGATGCAAGGCATTATTAAACCAACATATTATTTGTTACATCATAAAAAAATTCAACATAAAAATTTTTTATCCAATATTTCACAAGTGCCCCATGTAATTTGTGACACATAATTAAATTTGACAGGATATGCGACCCATACAGTGCCCTTTATATAAAAATCTTTGCACCTTTTCCAAAGTTTGCCTCCCTAGAAATAGAAGGCTGGTTACGGCCTTGCTAGAAATATAAAAAAAATGGTTACTGCACATAAATGTTAACCTTATTACTAAAATTATACATATTAAAATTCAATTAATAATGCTAAACTCATGTCAATGCTTATTGTACATATATAACTATTCAGCTTATAATATATTTAATCAATGTAAATGCTTTTTCCCTAGGCAAGGGGGGAGGCTGTGGATCCAAAATTTACTGGCCCAATTCTTGCAATTGACTGTCCTGATTAGGACTCATCAGGTATACAATTTTTATTAAAAATTTATTTAAACATGTAGTATTTATCCTAACTTTAACGCTTTATTATTTTTTTCTATATCTTTTACTATTTTCATTCATAAAAAAGAGCATTTAATAAGCCTGTTGATCTATATAAATACGCATTTTAATAATTTGACTAATATGAAAGCATTTTTGGTGGACAAATTCTTGATAAAAAATGAAAATAATAAATGTAATTATAAAAACTAGGAGGAATGGTATACTTAAATATCTTAACATATTTCAAATTTTATTGTACACTGAATTATGAATTACTAAATTATTAAAATAATATTGTATCTATATAATTAGTTTAATTTTTAATATAATATTAGTAAAAATGTCACTTTATTTATATTCTAAAAAATAATTTATTTAATCATATTGAGTTATATAACTTAGTTTATTAAAGATAAAATATTAGATCAGCTTTAAAAATATAAATTTTATATACTCTTTTTACGAAAATCAGTATTATTTGTAATAAATTTAGATGTAACATGAAAAATGAATGCATTATATACATTTCATGTTTAATTAGAAAATATTATTATAAGTATAAAAAAAGCATAAAAAATTTATGGATATTTTTTATGCTATATTACAAAAAATTCTATATTTAATCTAAATATTAACTTATTCCATGAAATGATATTATACTTTATTTGAAGCTTTAATGTCACAAAATGAAAAAATGATACAAAATATTTATTATTAGTATCATTTATTTTGATATGAGAAAACAATGTTATATCAGTATATTTATTAATTTTATATTTATTTAATTTTATCCATATTAGTCAATAATTATTTCCTTAATCCAGTGATTGATTTATGGCAAAAAAGTTATATAACATTTTATATTTGTTAGAATTGTATGTTTTTAATAAGTTAATATCTAGTATGAATATATATATATATATATATATAGAGAGAGAGAGAGAAAGAGAGAGTTGTTACTCACAATCTGAGTAACATTAACAGGGGCCAGATTTTACAAAGGTTACATTCGATATAAAAGTTAATTTTAGGTCTACATGCTTCATCTAGTAGTGCATTATGATTATTCTGTTACCCAATGCACAAATTTAGAAATAGTCTTTGGTAATCCAAAGGAAGCAGTTGCTGCTTACATTGAGGTCCTGAACACAGTTGCATAGTATATTTAAAAATAAAGAATATATTGTAATAACTTGAACCTAGAACATGTAAAAATGTTGTAGAAACCAAAGTTCATACGGCCCTGGAAAATCCTGGATTTTCGTTTTCAGAAATCCAGGCCTGGACCCTGGAATATACTGGAATTTCAGATATTTTTCTAAAATTCCTGGAATATCATGGAATTTGAGACATTATCAGTGAAATGTATATTTTGAATGCAAGTATGGTAAAGTCCACTTTACTTTACAAAATATATATGGAAAAGTAGGTTAAACTTAATCCAGCTGCATCTTCAATGGGCTCAGAAACATGTTTACTGGACTGCTTACCAGTGATGAGACTCCTCTATACCTGGTGCAGAGTGCAGAAAGTCATCCGGGCACATCTTCAATGGGCTCAGGAACATGTTTACTGGACAGCTTACCAGTGATGAGACTCCTCTCTACCTGGTGCAGAGTGCAGAATGTCATCCAGCCACATCTTCAATGGGCTCAGGAACATGTTTACTGGACAGCTTACCAGTGATGAGACTCCTCTCTACCTGGTTCAGAGTGCAGAATGTCGTGCAATCATGGTTTGGGTTTGTGTTTTCTGAAGGTGGTTTCTTCGCTCTCCAATGCAACTGCACACAAAATTCGGTTAAGTGCCAACTGGCTCGAGGGGAACAACATCTAGGTGAAGCAGTGACCAGGAATGAGTCCTGACTTTAATTCCATGGAGAACTGCGGAACCTTCCTGAAGAAGTAGCTGGACAGGGTCGAGATCCAGTAATACCATATGTTGATTGAATAAATATATTGATTTTGAGGTGATATCTTCTGCCTTAAAAATTATGTGAGTAATAAATGAGTAAATCATCAAAAATGCTTACTTTTTTCCCGCCCTGCATATTATTTATTGATTAATACATCTTATTTTGTTCTAATGCCTGCACCTTTTAGAAAATGGCATCAGCAGAAAAAGATATTTGGTCAGAAGACATGCCATCACTGCCTTCTCTTTCAACTCAGACCAGTGCTCATACACAAAGTGGTATTCAAAATTTGGTAGGCATACACTGATTTGTTTTCTCAATCTCATTATGTCAAATATACACTTTTGAAACTGAAGTTTAGCAAATATGTTTTCCAAAAAATGCATTCTTAAGGATACTTTATTTTGTATATATGTTTATTTTGTAAAGCAATATTTTAAATCACTTCCACATTATGTTCCCCCAAAGTGGTCGCTGTAACTGCTGATTCAGATCTGTGAAAAATCCCCACTTTGTGCTAACATCTCCACTGCAGTAACCCAAGGTGAAGGAATGACAAGTGCTGCCTTTAAAAAAGTACAGAACGATGTGTTACCGGTGTTGCAAGAGGTGGAGAGGTTGCCATAATAAACCTTTAGTCAGACTGGTATCGACCAGCTGGAGATTAATTAGATCAGATGTGAAGTGAATTGGTGATCTCAAGGTGATGAATGTTACTGCATTCGTAGAAATGGGCAATGATACCCGTATCCATGCCATAGTTGCCTTTGTTCTGCGTATTAGACTTTGTTTTCAACAAGAAGGATCAGACATGGTGTTTTTATTTCATTGTAAGGAATAAAGTGTCTTTGAAACGCTGTCAATATTATTTTGTATCTAGTAGAATATGTATAGTTTTGCAAAAAAAGTTTTTTCATTTTTTTGGTATATGCACTATAAGTCATTAAAATTTGTAAATTTAAAAAAAATTAAAAATGTAAATTGTGAACTCCACAATGGCTGATAAAAGCTCTACTCACTCATGTGTACCCGTTGACCTCTTAAATTTCAGAGGACGCCTTTGGATGGAAGTATTTCAGATGGCAGTGTTGCATCTAGCGAAGATGTAAATGTAGATGTTGAGACTGCATCTAACGAATCCGATGACCACAATTCGACATGTAAGTTGTACTGCCAGACTCTAATGGAACGGTTGATGTATTTCAATTGTCTCAGTTACGTTTTATGAATTATTAAATACGTATTGTATTTATAAAACTAAATAATATAATATGTACTCGGCAATTACTAATATTTTTCCGACCTTGACCTAGTTATGACGTACTATTCACTGATTGGGTGTCCTACTTTAAGCGTCCTTAACAACCAGAAAATAGGGCGTTGCCATGCAAGGAGGCTGCCCAGATCCTACTGCTGTCAATAATAGCAGCTGTCCTGCAAAGCCGGGTCATTTCATTTGCCAATTTTGCAGTTGTACCGTCACCGAGAACGTCCTTTGTCTTGTAGATTGTACTGTTACACCGATTCAGTTTTACTTGGTTCAACATCCGTTCAGCTGTGAGGCAAAACGCAAGATTGGCGGCGTTTATGAAGACTGGAAACAGACAAAACTGCTTCCCGGTATGCTGATGAAGTACGACTCCTACAAGAGAACATATCGATTGTATGGGAAACCGTTTGAGAAATATCAGATCACATTTGAAGATTTCTTCTGCTTCCACGGCCGGCATTCAGCTCGGATCGAGGAGAGAATATTTCGCACACTGATGCTTATCAAGAGCCGGAAGAGACGTTTGAAGGAGTATAACGAGGGCATTCTAGATGAGACGCTGTTTGAAAGATATTTAAACACTGTGCATAGCAGGTCTCTCAAACAGACTAGTTGTTCTTGCTTTATCGACTTTCTGGAGACCAGCGGGAGAGGATCCATTTTTCAAATACAATTATTGGTGAGTTGAAGTCATGCCTATATCAATAAATATGTGCTTATAAATTCATCACCTACTACTCTGCCTTCTTGGCAGGTCCACACCTCATGGTTTCAACATTCTTCACTAGCTTCTTTCTGTCGACCTTTCCTTCGTACAAATGGGTGTCCTTTGTTAGTTCTGCCAGCATCCCTATTGCTTGGTTATGCCGGCCGCGTTGCTCTAGGGACCGTCCAAGCAGCCCAACCACACGGAGGAAGTCCCTCGCTCGTACTGGACTCCTTGCAGCACCGACGCTGGACAGGACAGGAGCAGATGGGCGATCGTGTCCTCAGCAGCGTCCGCATCTTCCATAGTAATAGTAGTAGTAGGCGACCCTTCCCCCAAAAACCACGTGCTAAGGGGGTCCGCTCCCAGCTCTCCAGGCTAGCCAATCCCCGCCCCCACTGCTTCAGCAGCGCCACCGCCCCGACGGGGCCCGTCCAAAGAGACCCGAGAGTAAGGATTGTATGGAACTAGGTGTTTTCTAAAAGTGGGTTAGATTGGAGATGTGTGTATGGCGGGATTGATTTTGTGTAAGTATTGTTGGAGGTGTGGAGATTTGTCGCATCTGAGTTGTGAGAGAATTCTGCGTGTGTGTCATGTGAGTGTTTGTTCCGATTTGTTTATGGGTGGTGGTTGTTGGCTGAGGACTTTGTTGTGTGGGCGCTGTAATTGTTTACAATGCTTGTGTGAATTGTCTTCATGTTGTGTTTGATTGCGTCTTGCGTGGTTTCTGCTGGTGGATCTTGTCTGTGCAGTCCATCTCATGCGGCACTATGGTTGCAAACCAGTCTCTTATTTTTCAGGTTGTTGAAAAGCAGTTGATGCTTCGAAGAGGAACAAACATGTTGCTACATTTCCTGCAAGGCTAAGCGCATCGCGCAGATTGATACAGTATTTTGTTGAATCTTGCAAACTTAAATTAATTGAGTGGGCGAGACAATGCACCTAAAAAACCCAGATTTTCTGTTTCAACGGAGATGACTCGTCACGTTGGCGCGCCATCCTATCCTTGACCCAGACATATCGATTTTCCCAACAAGAAAAGATGGCTGTTTTGTCAACATGCTACATACAATATACCAGTTAGATCTTCGTATATTACAATGTCAGTATCAACCCAACGTCTCATTGGTTAAAATTGAGAAAATATTTTGTTCTTCGCGTGAACATAAGCCAAGATTTTTCTCAGGATTCAATAGCCATCTGCTGAGGTATAATTATGACCTCCTAACCACTCCTTCAAATTTGGAACACTTGAAAATTAATGTGAGATGGATATCCGAGAACCTTTGACAGTCAGTAAAATGGCGGTGCGGATTGCCTGGCATCGTGCATCCTGAATCACGTATAGAAATAAGGTGATAGTGCCGAATTTTACAGGTGTCAGTTCTGGAAGGGCCCAAACATACTTCCCCCAGTGTCAGACCTGGGGGCGGGGTCGGGCCCCTCTGGTTCCAACACCTATGAAACAGAAAAACCCAGAGGGTGCCGGCACCCCCAGCACCCCTCTGCCGTCGCCCATGCAGAGTCCAATGATTCTAAGGATACGTCTGAAGTATATCTTTACATGTACTCCAATTTTCCAGTAAAAATGTTGACTTCGAAACTATTACGGCTAATAACTCCGGAATTAGAGTTTCGTTACTATATGCATGTCCTCCTATATTTAGCCTAGGAGATCGAACTGAAGTAAAACCATCGACAAAATTATATACAAAACGTTCTCATTACATTAGGCACAAAAAATCTGAGCTGTATCGGGACGAACGCCCAAGCTAAAAATACATTGCTAAATGAGAAAGCAAAAGAAAACTGGAAGATAGAAAGAGAGAGAGAAAGTAAGATAGGATGGAATAAAAATAAGACTACTTTCCACTGCTGAACTTGTCCTTGCTGCTGAGAGAAATGGAGAGAGAGAGAGAGAGAGAGAGAGAATGAGATAGACACTACCCTCCATACTCAGCCAAAGTAAAAGCTCTAGAAAGGCAAGAGTTTTCCTTCTGTCGATCAACCTGTGTGACTGCGATCGATAAAATTGACATCGCGTGAGTTGATTGGCTAATTAGCACGTCTGCAATAGCGAACAGCAGCCAATCAAATATCCAGATGTACTTAATGGCTGGATCCTCGTGTCAGTCAATAAGTTGGGAGAAAATGACTTTTTTTCCGAAGGGACAGGTGTTCGTAACAACGCAAGGGACCCCTAGGAGGAGTACAACAGAGGAACTAAGAGGCAGCAAACGCCAGGGATAGAGAAGAGGGGGAATTTCTGAAGTTTTCCCAGAGTCAGTATATATATGCATTTTATATTTTTCCTTGCCTGCTCAATGCACAGCTACGCTGTAAGACGGCTTGAAGAAAATGTATCGATTTCATAAACCGCGTCAGCGGTAGACCTGTCAGCGAGAAGTGTGACAACACACTATGGTTGCAGCCCCGTCTTCTACCAGACAGTCACACAGATTCGAGATCTTCCTGGTCACGACTCCGCTCTGTTTGTTTCTTTTTGTCCAACTGTTTAGTTTGGTTGTGCCACAAACTGTGCATGATTACATCCTGCAGGACACCAACTATGGCACGGTTAGAGGTTTGCGAAAGAAGGTGCTGAATACGTGGGTGTACCACTTTTTGGGAATTCCTTTCGCCAAACCTCCAATAGGACCACGCCGATTCAAGCATCCGGAAAAATTGGACACATGGGAAGGCGTTCGAGACGCTACCAAACTTCCATCCACTTGTTTCCAGTCCCTCCCGGAACCAAGTAAGTTGGAATTTCAGTCTAGCCATCCATTCTAATTTCTTGATCATAACATGCATATTTTGACAACCTATCGTTCTGGAAAATATACAAATGCGTCCCAAAATACCAATATAACTTTTCACTGTTTTTTGGGTCGCTTATCTCTCTCAACGTAAGCTTATGTATACAATTAAAAGTTACATTTTCGAGGCTACACATTTTAATCTATAAGATACATTTTTAGTCTATAGATATCATGCAAATATTCCTAATAATAATAGTTAAAGTGAACACCTTTTTCAACGAAGAAACTTCCTTATCCGGGCTACACAAATACTATATATTTTAGAGAAATGCATCGAAAAATCACGATAATAGCTATGTAACTAATAACAATGACTTGGACGTAAAAATGCTTTATATTGTTTTTCAATATTTAATATCTTTATATTTATCTCATATGTATTCTCTTGAATATCACAGAGTAATCGCGCGGGAAAATACGTATTATGGTTGACACCGTTTTTATAAAACATTTATAATTCATTTCATCATTCATATTCTACGCAAATAATTTTGTTATAATGCATTTCACCATCTCACAAATACTATACTATACTGAACAATTTTTCAGAAAAGTAGTTTAAATGCCTAATTTGTGAAACAAACTTTCTAACGGTCAATTTTGATTTGGATGATTCATTTTCTAATATTGTAATGCTACATATACTGTACATGTAGAATTGATAAATTTGAAACTTTGAAAAACATTTGGCATTAATCCTACCAAATGCGTATTTCCACCAAATAGGTTTGAATAAATATATTATATTCAAACATCTTTGATTACGATTAATTTTACATTTCTATAAGTTAGTATTCCGTTATTGTGCAAATTTATTTGATTAATGCACGGAAGCATAAAATGAATTGTAAAACATTTTAAATTAAATTACAAAACGTAAAGAGATCACAATTAACTCGGCTTTAATTTAATTAATGTGTCAAATTTATCGAATACTACTTGTTGGTGAGATAATCTGAAATTAGCACCAGTGGTCAAAATTAAACTTTTAAACACTAGGATATATTTTAAAAGCTGTCAAATGGGTGGTATTATGGTATTTCTGAGATAGCGTAATTTAATTTGATATATGGTACATTTAAAATATCTAGCGAAATGGTCATAAGGGAACTGAAGGGCTAGGAGGGTTTTATCATCGGAGAACACAATTTCAACAGCTTACGTTACGCAGATGATACCGTACTAATAGCTCAGACTGAAGAAAGCTACAGCGCCTTCTAGACAAAGTAGTGTAAGAGAGTAAGAGGAAGGGCCTTACTATCAATTGCAAAAAGACAGTATGTATGGTGATAAGCAAGCACAAGGATCAGAAGTATCAGTTAAAAATTGACGAAGTCAACATTAAACAAGTGAAATCTTTTAACTACCTAGGAAGCTTGATCACTGACGATGGCAAACGTGACTGGGAAATTAAGAGACGGATCAGCATGTCAAAGCAGTCATTTCTGAAGTTCGAGAGAGTACTGAGAGATAGGAAGATGGCAATTAGAACAAGGAACATAATTCTACGATGTTATGTCTACTCCATTCTAACTTATGGAAGTGCATGTTGGACGATTCACCACAAATAGAAAGCCGGTTTGAAGCCATTGAAATGTGGCGAAGAATGCTCAGAATATCATGCCTGGTAGACCACATTTCAAATGAAGATATCCTTAATAGAGCAGGAGAAGAAAGAAAGTTGATCAAATTGATAAGAAAAAGGCAGCTCGAATTCTTGGGCGATGTTATGAGGAAAGAGGGACTAAAAGAAATTATAACAACATGCATGATTGATGAAAAAGAGAAAGTGAACGACCTCGTCTAACATACATGGAAAGTATTAGAAAATGGATGCAAGTG
>JAUYWV010111440.1:0-12485 GCA_032274565.1 Nematoplana nigrocapitula
AAGTTAGTGAATATTTGTTTCCAGAAATCAAATTTATCATTCAAATTGAGTGAGTGGAAAATTTCTCTCACTATTATAGGTGAGGGAAAATATTCTAAACAAATTCGAATATACGAAATAATAACAATCGTTGGAAAAATTATTTTACTGCATCAATTTACTTTGATTGTTTTACTGTTATGCATGCATATACTGCATTTAAGAATACAAAAACACGTTATAATGAAGAAATAAATTTTATCATTATTTTCCAATAATACAAGGTACAATGGTGAATAAAAAACATTAAAATTTAATTTTTGTAATAAATTTGAAAACAAATTTGGAGCATATTAGAAAACTATGCGGTCATTCCATTTAATAGTGAGCCAAGTAAACATTAATTTACGTTGAAAATAGTCAGTAATTTTTTCAAAATAAACGGAGGGCCCCTTTCTTCCTATACTATGGACCTTTCCCCCAAAAGGCCCTCTTTCCTACTATGGGCCTCTTCCATTAGACGACCCTCTTTCCTACTATGGCCTATTTTCCAAGATAGTATATATGGACCTCTTTCAACAGAGAGCCCTTAACTATAGGTACATGCTATGAGTCTCTTTCAACAGAGGGCCCCTTTCCTACACTATGGGATCCTTCCAAATATAAAATATGTAAAATATACTGCTAAAATGTTCAAATTTCACTTCGTTTCATATTTGCGCAAGAAGTTATCAGGTTATTATCTAATCAACAACTTTTTTAGCATTAGAGCGATTTCCATATGCTCTATTTGTAAAGATAAAATACTATTTAAGGATCGTACACTACTGGTATTGTTGAGGTCCTTGTGGAGTCTAAAATAGACGTTCGTGACAACTTATATATCAAAACAAATTTGAATATATATATATACCTCCGAAAAAACTCCATTCAAAGAAAATAAATAAATAGCAGCACTGTTTGAAGTCGGACTATTTTTAGACAAACTATTTAGACTTTGCCTTAATGTGCCAATTTTATTAACGGGATTTAATTCTTCGCTAATAACCGCTGAAATTGTTCTCCGATAAATAAATTTCGCCTTCCATTAGGCAAAAAGAAACTTCCTTCTGGCGACTTCCTTATAGCTAGCCTGTCCATTACTATCCTTATATAAGACAATGCACTATAATATAATTGCTCTATTTTTTATGGAAGGAGATCAACCGGCAATTTCTAAAAATATCTGGTTAACTTGCGTCAACAGATTTGGACAAAAATTTGAAAAGCAACTTTTCAGACAAATTTTCGGCTTTTTCTGGTGGACAGTTACGAAAACAATGAAGATTTGAATCATAGAGTAAGAGGCAGAAGAGGTTAGTCTCTTCAACATGAATTAATGCATGTACCGGGTGTCCCAAAAAGTATCCTAAACTAAATGTTTATATATTCGGAAATACTGCATTGATTCGGATAAAATTTATTTCATTTCAAAGAGTACCTCTGTAAGTTTTACTATGTAAACTTATTAATGTCGTATTCTATGCACAAATTAGTAGACGAACAAGTTTCCTTTAAAATGATTTAATGCAAAGTTTTATTCAACGGTATAGCAAAATAATAAAAATTAATTGTGACAAATGACAAACTGAGACACAGATCAAGGCGTTTGGTAAAGGAGTTCACTTCTTCCTGTGGCATGTCCATGCGATTGGCTCTGATCAATTGAAATTCTGCAACGATGCGATGACAATAGTTCTCAATGCTGGTGACAGCTACACATGGTTTTTAAGGTATCCCTAAAGGAAGAAATCACAGGGGTTAAATCCGAAGAACGTGGTGGCTGCTCCACCTTAAAATAGCCCCCGACACTTCGATCACCAAACAAGTTTTTGAGGACTTCACGAGTGAGTAGAGCCGTGTGAGTGGGGGCACCATCTTGCATGAACCAGGCCTTGTCAAGTGCTTCTTTGGGTAGCTGTTGCGAATAATCAGGATGAAAGAATTCCTGAAGAATAGTCCGATACTGTCTTCACCCATAACAGTAGCCGCAAAGAAATACGGTCCAAACAACCATTTACTCCCAAACTGTCGCCTTCGTACCATTTTGCCAACGTATGGTGTTATGATTATGGGATGGAATTACATCCCAAATACGACGGTTCCATCGGTTCACAACGCCGTCTGTGAAAAACCACCTTTTAATATGTAATACCTGCAGTGACAATTTTGATGGCAACTCATTCAAGATTGTACATTCGGCGAAGGATCCTTTTAATTTATCCATTATTGTATTGTTATATACAGGGACTATAACCCTGCCTTGAACCAACAGTTTAGAATCAATAGATCTTCTTTTTGATATAAGGTGCTTTAATGCATCATTTATTGTATCATTCTGGATTATTATAACGATTCTCTCTCCGTCAGTTTTCTGTGTTCTTAACTGTAATCATTTTAACATCTGCTTGACAAGGATGCTGTGCACCGAAAACGCTATACGAGAAAGAAAAATGATATCAGTATTTGAATTTATCTTTACTTTATTATTATTTTTTCACCTATTTTTCAGTAAAAAGAGGAAAAATCCTGTACTGTATATTTATTTTGTAAACGAAGTGTAGATACATAAATGTTATTATTGCAATAATATAAATATATTGAAACTGGATTGTAATAAATTTGTATTCATCCCTGAAACATTCGTTTCTTCACAATTGTCCTATAACCGAAAATGCTAGGATAACGGATCAGAAATTTCGTGAAAGCTGACAGTGATGCATGCTCCACAGAGGGCTCTCTCTGTCTCCCGAGGCCTTAGCCTTTTAGCAAAGATCCTCTCCGTCTCCTATAGGGTCAAATCTTTCAGTAAATGGGCCCCTCCCTCCCTGAGGACCGAAACTTTTAGCAAAGACCCTTTCCGTCTCTTGGGGGTCAAATCGTTCAGCCCCTCCGTCTCCTGGGGACCCGGGCTTTTTTTACATTTTACTGTTTTAGGTCAGAAAAGTGCGAGGTGGAAATAAAATTTAAACCCTCGATTGGGTAGACAGTTGCGTGGGCGTAAGATCTGTCTACAACCAATTGGGAAACACAGGATATAACTGAACCGGCTGTTATTTACGGCGATCCCCAACCTCCGCATTTCTACAACTGATTGCCTAGTGATTTAATAATCGCACAATTTCATCAGCCTTCATCGAGGCCTGTTCTGGTGTGGCGTTCCTTTTTTTGCCCCTACTCCTTCCTGACTCATCGCTTCGTCAATCGCCAACATCCCTACAAACCTACTACGCTTTGCTAGTTAGCGTAGGCTAAAAATATCTCTCTCTTTCTCTACCTGACTTGATTTGTGAATGAATGACACGCTAGCGAATAGGGGAGCGTTCTAAAATTAGCCAAACCGTGTTTTGTGAATGGGAATCTCGCTCCCCCACCTTCAGAGACGCCACTGCTGTGTTGCCTTCTGTCTCTACGCCCGCGCACTCTTCTGATTGGTCGCACAGTGCAGCACGTCACACGCCAAAAATAGCCAGAAGCGCGGAGCCAGCACCAAGCGGCTATTTAAGAAAGGTTCCGCGGCACTGAAGAACATACTGTTCTCTAAAGCGCCAAGCAAGGGGAAAAAACAGACGCACACTTTGCCACAAACTCTCTCGTTTATCACTTTTCACTCCGATTGAATTTTGTGAATATAACGTCACGTGAAATGGCACTGAACACAGTTACCGGGGATCACTACGCCAAGTACAGCCGTCCAGTCCAACTTTGGACGCAAGAAATTGTCACCAAGCACCTCGACAATCCGAAGAGATTCCAGTCGGTCATTGATCTGGGCTCGGGTACGGGGGAAAATTCCCGTTATATCAAACAACACACCGGCGTCGGGGAAATGTACGGAGTTGAAATTGTAAGTGTACCTACTGTTTTTTCATATACATTCATATATATACAGTATATATGGACCAGTATTTGACTTCTCTCTCTCTGCTTCTTGTTCGCTCCAGAATCCCAGTTTTCTCAACTACGCTCGCAAAAATAACTCCTCAGCATCCGACATCACCTACATCCAAGGCGATATGAACACCGCGGATTGGCTGACGAACGATATGGTCGGCAAGTTTGACCTCGTCTTCAGCTCCTTCGCACTCCATTGGGCCAAGGATATCCGGGCCGTATTCGAACGGACCAAGCTGCTGTTGGGCGAAGGTGGGGAGTCTTTCCACGTGATTGGGATCAAGCCATGCGACGCCTTCTCCTTCACCATGAAACAGATCCTCTTTGATGACAAATGGTCGGAAGAACTTGAGGTAAGGATTCAAATATACTTATCTATATGTATATCAGCCTGTTTTAAATTTTAAATTCAATTTGACCAATAAAATTATATCTGGGTTGCATAAGTTTATATCTTAGCGCAAAAGCATACTATTTTTTTCTATAACTTGCCGCTATTATCTTTTCGCACCTCCCCAAATTTCGCGTCAATCGGTATAAACTACCTCCTGAGATAAGTGTGATTTTCGGTTTTACATATTCTTGCGTCATATAATCATTTCATTTCTTGTCATCATATCTATGATTTCATAATTTACTGCGTTGAATAATGCAAATTTACCGCCATTCACTAACCAATCAAATCATTGCAAACCAAGGTGGTAGTTAGAGTATCGGTAAATATGAAACGATAGTAGCGCCAGTCAGAAATTTCACGTTCATATATTTTTGTCTAAAAAGTGGAAGTTCAACAGATTCATCGATGTAGCACTGATATAGAGGGTGCGCCAAAAGTAACCGAACTCTAATAGATTTCAGAATACAGATTACAATACACTATAATTACTTTAATATATACTTTATCAACACTCTAACAGTAATGTAATTGTAAATCTGTATTGTGAAATGTGTGTTAGTTCATTTATAAACTTTTTCAACACTATAATTATAATTATTGTAATCTGCTCTGTATTCTGAAATCTATTAGAGTTCGTTTACTTTTGGCGCACCCTGTATTTCATAAACACGGTTAGAAATTCTCGTATCCCATTTTTATGAATTGCTGTTAGTGACTTGTGTTTCGTGTGGTTTAAAATTATCAAAAAATGTTCCTTCTGGTAACTTTTCTATTTTTGGCTTTGTTTTATCTGATCAAATCGTCGCAATCCACGCATTGGTAGATTAATCAATTGACAATCAGTTAATTTCCGTACAGAACAGTAGGATTATTAAAATCCCAATTTCTTACTCTGTCGCCTCTGTATGAGGGGGGGGGAGTATTAACTCTAAGATTAATTTTTAATTACATGTTTGGGCTATATACACAGGGGCAAACCAGATAAATGAAATAAGAACACCATCCTCAAAATCGCCCCAAGGCGTAAGTTGATCCGTCTCCTCGTGAAGTTAGGAGGATGGATAACAGTAGACGAAAGGCTAATCTGCATTCGTACGTCAATTGAATAAAAAAATATATACTAATTATACTACTAGCTCAATTTTAAGTATATAAATAGCATTTCGCCGTTTTAATTATTTTCCCGCTCTCGTTTTGCAGGACTTCCGCAGGGCGCCCCAATGGCAGTCCAAAGACAAATCCTCAGCGTGGAACACCGCGGAAGATCCGGCAGCGGCCCTGACCAAGATCCTCATCGAGACCGGGCACGAGGTGATCCGATGCGAGGCGATCCCAGTCTCCTACACGACCACCTCGATAGATGAGTCCAAGGGGATGCTGCAATGGCTCCTTCCCCTCACCCCTTTTGTGCCGCTGCACAAGGTCCAAGAGTTTATCGAAGACGCACACCAGATCTACTACAAGTATTGCGAGAAGGTGGACGGCAAGCCGATGTGGAGCAACAAAGTGATGGTCTGTCACACGCGGGTTGCCCCCTTCGCCAGATTGACTTTGTAACCGCGGTATCGACCCCTCCTGCCCCTGGCCCTGACGCCCTCTGACTCCTGTCTCTCTGTCTCTCTAAGACGTATTGCTGTGCATTATTGTTTATACATTTTCTCATATTCTCATATGGGTTCCAACGCAAAGTCAAAGATGTTCATTGCATTTAACTCTATCTCTCTCTCTCTTTGTTGCGTTGCGTTGAGTATTTTTCCTTGACCACTCTTCTCTCTATGATGTGACCAAAAAACGGCACTGTTTTGTGTGTGTTGTTGACGACTTTGTACAGGCAGAACTACTACATAAGTACACTATCTTTCTTTCTTTCTCAATCTTTCTATCTCAATCCAATCTCTCAGTGAGCGCGCGCTCTCTCTCTCTCAATTCGGTTTTCTCATTGTGCATAATAAGTGTACGTATATTCACGTCGCGTTTGTACCGCATGTACCTATATATACCTACTGTATGTACTCGATGATCAACCAATGTACCAATATCTGTTTAAAATCGTTTGCCGTTGTCTTATAGAGCCCCTACCAATATCCCCCCCTACTATGTACATGAGTGTACATGTTTTATCAATCAGTTATTTGTCGACGGCGGGACAGTGGTACCGGCACTGATTTTGCTGTTCGTTTTCTTTGTTTAAGAATTGATTGGGGGACGCGTTTCTATCTATATTTTGATGAACAATTGTGAACAAGTGTACATATTTCTCTTTATCTTGTTTTGAACGTCAGTGTATGTACTACGTACGACATTGTATTGTATTGTATTGTACGCGCAAGAACTATCAGATATACAATTATCAAATAAACCTTGGTGACTTTTGTATTCACTCGACTGACACTTATCTCTGTTTTTTCCTCTTTATCCATTCGCTCGGCCATATATTTATTGGACAAATCAGCTTGCTCTTTCAACTTTGACTTTGGTGCATATATATATACATAGGGAAAAACTCTGGCTTTTTTATTTGTCAGATTGTAAAAGGAGGAAGAGTATATAGGACACCGCGCATATATCGGTACTATATACGCGTTGGTTATATAGCTGTTTACCGCGCTATACAAAATGCCTCTATATGCAAGCACAAATTGCTTGTTGTTGTTGTTGCTGTCGGCGGCGTATACTGTCTCATATCTAGGTTGCGACATTTCGAGAAAAAAGGTTTTCGCGTCTATAAGACCGTACAATCATATTGTATACTGTACACTGTAGTAGCCATTTTGCGGTAGGAACATACATACAGTCTACTACTGTACGTATATGTGTATGGAGTGCCACCCAGTGTGTCTGAGTACATAAAATGCAGGCGACATTGCGACTACGTCGATAAATAAAGGAGAGAAAAACGACTCATCAAACTTTCAACTCTTAAATGAAAAACAACCGAAAATAGCATCTCGGTCCAGGGTCCGTTTTAATCTCCTACATCGAACGCGTCAACTATCCATTGAACCCTCGAGGCTTAAATAAACTACGACCGCCCACGATTGACAGGCGTCTTTTTTATATTAAACGCGTCCGCTATAGCTTGGAATGTAACCTAAGAAATATCACGTGCAATATATAGGCTATACCGAAACAAAAATGTTATATAGTTTGCATTATTTTACATACAATCATAAGCATTTTCATAAAAGACAAAGATATGTTATAGTAAACAGCAAAGTACAACTCAGGTCAACAAAGATTACACATAATTCCCTTCCTTCTTGATAATTTTCACCATTACAGTCATCATCTTCTCCAGCACAGTTTCCATCCTCTGAGACGTAAACAGGGGCATCTCTGGATTCAGAAATTGTGCAATCTCTTCTCTTGAAGCAAAGTTAAGATTCTGACTGTCTCGACGTGCAATTCCAACCTTGGGAAAATATGGCAGTCGCATAGATAGTCTTATGTTTCGTTTTACAAAGTGGTTAATCGTGTTAGCAGCAACATGGGGTCGAGCGTTATCCTGAATTAGTCTCTATCTGAATGTCCTGCAAAATCACATGAGGCCATAAAGACGGAGTCACCAGCTCCTTCAAGACAATGCAAAGGTGAGAGAATCTGATGGGACTGGGATGCCTTCGTCACCCAGCCTACTCCCCAATTTGCCTCCTTGGTGATGTCGCTGCAGTCACCTCAGCTTCATATATCGCCAGTGTTTCAGTGACCTGTCAGAGAATGGATTAGAGAGCGGGTCCACGGCCTCTAGTACCCTATACTAAGAAACTCATGTTTTTTCTCCTTCTTTGCATTAATTTTCCCGTTCATGAATGTTTGCATTGAACAACTTTTTGACTGGTTTAACCAGAATCGTCTTGAGGTTAACCCTCAAAAGACTGAATATATTTCTTCATGGGGCACGCTGAGAAGCATGCGCTCTCTAAACTTGTCTTTAATCGTTTAATGCAATTCGATTCTTGGTAGTTGTTCCGGCCAATCAATACAGCGTCTTCAGATCGTTTTTAATCGGTGTGCGCAGGTGGTCAAGCAACACAGCCCTTCGATCGCATGCTACCACCCGTCCCCACCGGAGCCCCTGGTTAAGATCGATGGGTCCAAATGTGGAAATTTAATTAACTTCTTTCCAGCACCTCTTCGAATGTACCTGGTACAGATTTGTGTGATTAAAGTAAATTATTATTATTATTAATATAAATAAACTTTTTAATTGACGAACGAATACACATGATTCTTTTGCGTGATCAATCGGCGCAAGGAAAGTGAAAAGAAATTCAAGGGGATGTGTGTGTATGTGAAATGCGTGAATATTGTTATCCGCTCCACATAACGCGATCTCACTATACTGTGTAGTTCGGACTACTCGACCCGGAGGTGAATTTTTTGTGGTGCAAAGTCTGACGTTTCTGCGTAGACTATACATCAATTTCTGACGCGTACTTATTATTATTAGCCTTGCCTGAATGCAAGGATCATAGAATGTATAATGAACGCAGAATGGCACATTTTTCACAGAAAGAGAAGATACGAAAAAGCCGAACAAGGAAGCAGCAATGAAAATGGAATAATACGCGGGTTTCAGTAGTAGTTGTCCAATTTTATCGATTAACACACATCATGTACTATACTCCACTACCTTCTCACACACGTATACATCCAATAAATTCGAATGCTATATGCAGTACAGTGTAAGTGGATGACGATAAACAAATCGATAGCATAGTATAGACTATATTCTGTATATGGTACTGGAGGAGGTTTCAGGAATTTGAGCAGGTAAAGTTCATCCGCAGGTTATGATGTCAAACGATCAAAAACAAAGCTGTTGAAGTTATATAGTCTTCAGATAACCTTATCTCTGACACATTGTAAGTCAGGCCATCATATTGTTCGTATGTTATTGTATACACAAATTTAAAACAATGCAATGTACAGTATACAGTATAATACCTTTACACTGCAGCGTGCCATCCTCCCGGTGATGCGTGCGTAAACCAATAACAAGTTCTCAAAGTACAGTAGAATGAAACTGAAAATCTAATGTATATGTATATAGTCTTTTTCGGTTGGATCTGAGAGATTATGTTTATTATTTGCGTATCGTGTTCCTCATGGATGTGGTCACGAATTCACTGATAATTCCTCCACAGTGAATGCCAATGCCAAATAATCTGCGTATAGTTAGTCCACCATGTGAATAAATAACTGTCAGATAAGCAGGGCCTACCTCGAGCAAGTGCTCCAGGATCTGCTCGCATCCTCTCCACAGTGTGGACAAAGTGGATTTAAACTCGGGTCGAAACAAATCTCTCTCTCTCTCTATGTTCCGGTGGTTGTAGTTCCTGGTCGCGTGAGGCCGACCAGTCCCAGGAATCTCAGGATGTTCGGGTTCTGTCTCGATGCAGTCGTCGTACGGTGGGCGGCCAAGGGTCTTCAATCTGGTCTCGTCATGGTGGGGGCTGTGGAAGAGCAGATGGTCGGTTGATTCCACTATCCCAGGGCAGTGCTGGCAGTCAGGAGAGTCAATCTTCTTGATGAAGTGGAGGAACTTCCGTGTCGTCGTCAAGTTCCCTGTTCTGACTTGGTGGAGGGTGGCACTATCAGCTCTGTCAAAGGTGGATTCGAGCTCTTTGCTGATTGTGCCTCTGCCGCTCCATCTTCTTCTGAAGTCGCTTCCGAAGTTGTCTTTTGCTTTCCATGCGTCAATGGTGTTGCGTCGCGCCAAGTTGGTAATGACGTCAAGGACGATCGGGACATTGTCCTGGGGCTCTCTCCTAGCTTGGTCTGCGACACTGTCGGCTCTCTCGTTAGGTTCAATGCCACAGTGGGCAGGAATCCATTGCAGGCTGATATGGGAGATGAGGCGGTCAACCTTATCCCGAATTCTAGTAATGACGCTGTTGTTCTTGTTAGTTGGGCCACTTGAGAGGGCTTCCAATGACCACTGGCTGTCGGTGAGGATACGGATTGATTTGGGCTTGGTGGGCCATTTGACGACTTTTTCTAGGGTAGCGTCGATAAGGTGAAGCTCTGCTCTGAAGCTAGTGCAGTATCTGCTCGCTGCAACTTTGTCGGTGAATACTTCAACCTTCCATGACGAAACCCCCGCCTCCGTTTCCAGTGCTGCCGACTACCGAGCCATCGGTCTAAATGGTGAGATCGACAGGTTCGTGGCAAGGTATTTGACCGCGATGTTTTTTCTGGTCGAGCGGCGATTGCTTTTTGCTGATTGGTGGAATGGTGTTGGTGTAGATGCTCGTGCTCTTGGATGACATCCACGGTAGCTTAGCTGTTATGGGCCTTATGGGTTCGCGTGGTAGCGTGTGGGTGTTGGTCTTGGCGGCTGCTTCCTTCCCAAGATCCCTCCACGTGGGGTGACTTGTCTTGAGTCTTTTGGTCCTGTCTTTGTTGGCTATCTTGTGGAGCGGATCCTACGGGTCCTTGCGCATGGCTTTTTCATAGAGAGTGATGCCTTTAAATTTCCCACGGTTCTGTATCGGCTCGATTCTGACTTCTTCACAGAAGTCTTCGATGTTTGTTTTGGCTGGGCATCCTGTGATGACCCTGGCCGCCTTGTTTTGGATGGCTTCGAGTCTTTTAAAATGGGAGGGAGCTGTGGAAGGGAGCCAGGCGCCCGCTGCGTAGTCCATGCACGACCGGACGTAGGTGATGTAGACGCTTCGTAGAGAGTTCGTATTCATGCCCCAGGATCTGCCGGCCAGGGCAGACAGTTGCTTGATGCGCGTGTACGCCATCTACTGGATCGTGTCGACATATCTGCCAAATTGAACGAGCCGGTCGATAGTGATACAAAGAAATGTTGCTGTTTTCACGGTGTTGACTACATGATTGTTCAGCTTGATGTCAAGCTTCATGTTGGCTTCTCTGCTCCAATGAGTGAGAATGATGCATTCACATTTTTCAGGTGCCAGCATCATTTTCCATCTCTTTGCCCACTCTTCGATGGCGGTAGCGGCTTCCTGCATCTTCCGCGCTGCTGTTTTGACTTTCTGGTCTCGGATGGCCAGGAGGAGGTCGTCGGCAAAGAAGAATGCTTCAGCTCCCCCCGGGATGTCATGCAGTAGGTCTTCAATCCAAATCAGGAATAAGAGAGGCACCAGGACGCTACCCTAGGGTAGTCCTTGGCGAAAGTTGCAGGATTTCGAAAAGGAGTTGCTCATTCTGACTTTGGCAGAGCGGTCATTGATGAAGGCAGAGATACAGTCGATAAAGCACTTGGGAACGCCAATGCGGCTCATCTTGACCGCAAGAGCTTTCCTCCAGACGGTATCATATGCTCTAGCGAAATCAAAGAGCATCACCACAGTTCTTTCGCTCGGTTTCTTACGGTTCCACGAGTCTTGCGTTCCCTGGATGAGGCGGGCGATGTGGTCTTCGGTGGATCGGTTATATCTAAAGCCAGCTTGTTCTTGCGGGAGGGCCTGGGTCTTCTCAAGCCACCAGTAAAGTCTGTTCTTCACCATCCTTTCAGCGGTCTTGGCCATATGGCTAGTGAGGCTGATTGAGCGGTACGACTTGATATCTGTGGCTGGTTTCCCAGCCTTGGCGATGGCACGATAGTAGCTACTCTCCACTCGTTGGGTATCTACTTGCCGGCCCACGACTTATTGATGATGCTGAGCATGGCTTGGCGTCCTTTCTCGCCCAGGTGTTTGAGCATTTCGGATGGCATGCCGTCGGGTCCTTCAGCCTTGCCGTCTGGCATGCTCTTAAACACTACACGAAGGTCCTCGTCACCAAACAGGCAGCACATACCTGTATGGTCACCTAGGCAGTTGGCACATTTCTTGTTGCGAAAAGTATGGAATTCTTGCCTGATGGGAGTGTCAATTCCTGGTATGCGTGGAAGGCTACTGACTTTAGCATATTCTGTGACGAATGCATTGGCTTTGTCCTTGTCTTTGAGCACAGTCTTGTTGTTGTTGTGAAGAGGTGTATCAGACATGGTTTTAGATGATCTTCCGTCCATACTCTTGATAACGTTCCATACTTTTTTGGGGTTGGTCCGATCTGAGAAGTCTTCAGAGACGAATCTCTGCCAGCAGTCCTCCTTGGCCTTCCGAATCGTGTCACTCGCTTTCTTCGCAGCGTCCAGCCAGGTCCTTTTCCTCTCGTTGTCGAGATGTGCAACTTTGCGAGCGACCCGTCTTTCTTTGAT
>JAUYWV010111451.1:0-12484 GCA_032274565.1 Nematoplana nigrocapitula
CGTACCACAAGTTCTCGCTCTGATGAAAGATAAGAAGATGAATTCTTAGCTCTCTGCTCCACCTTATATACGTTTGCCAGCACACTTCCTATTGACCAATCAGAAAAGTTGGAAGACAAATTCTATTTTCTCCTCTATCTCTTTGCCAATTTACCTCACAATTTATACTTAGAGGTTTTCGACCACGGCAAACACGATAAAGCAACTCTTTTTCAAATCCAACATCTCCTTCTCTATACTGCCTATACTGTAGCCAACCTTTGATAACATATTGTCAAGACTTGCCGTGGTGGGGGGGGGGGTCCAGAGAGGTACCAATACAATGGGTGGTCCAGAGAGGTACCAATCTTTACTACTGTCGATTATTCAGTATGTTTGGAACAGTTCTCTATATTTCCGGTAAATCCTGAGCCGTCCAAAATTGTGTTGGCCTTTCTAAGAGAGATCACGCATTCATCGGACCAAAAACACTTTGCTAAACTCGAAATTTTGCAACTTAAGTATCAATCACATATTATATACTTTTATTTTATTTGCAACTGATGCAGATTTAGGCCTAGGGAACTAAGACTAAGTAATGCAGTTTATCTGAATTATATTAAAAAATATTTGAGTTAGACTATATGATTTCAGCCCAATTGTGGTGTATAAATCAAATAAAATGATATCCGTATATCTTAAAAAACTAGAGGTGATGAGTAAAAATGGATATCATATCTGAAATAAGCACCCCAAAATTAGGTTACATCACCTATTTTCATGCTTTCCTCAGATTTTTGTAAACCTGTGTTATCTGATTTCTTTGAAACTTCGTTTAAGGTTGCTTCCTGTGCTGATGGTGGTTCTAATGTTTATTTCAGGTATTAAAGTTGTGAAATCAGAAAGAGATTCTCGGTTTCGTTTCAAAGACAAAATTATATATAAGAATTTTTGTATCATTTATGATTTTCTAAGGCGACCAAGTTTCTTCTTCTTCTGCTGTGGCATTCAGTGACATTTTCATTTGATGACGTCACTGTAAATTTTATAGATGACAGTAAAAAGATCGTCTGTTATATTTTTCCGCGCATTTTCTGAATTATTGTTTGAAATTAGTTGCTTTGATTCAAATGTGATCATAGGATACGTTTAAAATTGTTAAAAAATAGAATACAACAGTTAATTACTAAATAGTTTATTTATTAAATTTTGTACGCTATTGTTTACTTGCAATTCAAATTAAAACAGTCGAACGAACCTTTTGTCAACCACTAGAGAAACTTCAAACAATTATTACCAATTAAAATAGTCAACAGTTTAACACAAATTAAAATGGTTAAGGAAAAGCAAAGAGCCTTTTTTGGAATAATAGAGAGGAGAAATATATTCCTAGGCACAAAACAGGCAACACTTGTAATGCAAAATATTGTTCTGCTAATACAGTATTACACGGAGTCACTCACTCACGCCCTGTCTACAGTCAGCACTCGTCGCATCCAATTGCTATTTTATTTTGAAACGCAGGTAGACAGTTTTATCTACTGGCAGGCACGCGCACATTGAGTCATACAGGTAGTTACACATCTCGATACTCTCCTCTATCGCTCGTAGTTGCTGGCAGGGGGCGGGCACACATACTCAGACTGCCGCTCCTTTCTAGCATGACTACTATTGCTAACAACCATTCTGAATGTACACCAATGCCCCTAGAATTGTTTCTATAGGGTGGTGATCCAAATCTCCGAGAACAGTAAACACATTCAGCAGAATGAAGTGTAAGTGGTATTAAGCAGTCCATTAATTGTCGGTCCCCAATCAAAATTACAGTAACAATATTCATACGTCATTGTCGTAAAAATTGCAGTAAATCAGAACAGTTGAGCAGTACACAGAGAGGAGAAAAAAAATAGAATGCATGTCAAACAAACATATGACCAAAAAGTATGCTGTACAATTTACTTCTGAACATCACCATTGATTATAAAAGTCTCTTGTCCTTTCAAGAGCGGAGATTTTGTTCATGAAATTTTTTAATAAGTGTTAAATTTCTGGACGTTTTAATTGGTAATAATTGTTCGAACTGTCTTTATAATTTTGGTTGTATCTACAAACTACGTTCAAACCTGCCTTTTCTTCAGGATGTAGGCAATTACCCACTTCTTAATTAAAATTGTGCTTATTACAAAAACAGGATGGTTCTTTTATATAGCTTTGCAATTGGAAGCTTGCATGCGTCTTAGGAAGATAGCGAAACGCTTTCCTATAATGAAACAATATGAGTTCTACCTGTCTGGCGTCCATACAGCGCAGAGGAAGTAGATGAATTCTCTGTACCCATCTATTGTAATGCATTAATATGAATCCGAGTATACTGTACTTACCCACAACTGTCATGGAACTGCTCAGTATTGTAATACCCAGATCGGCCAGGGCCAAATTTAGGATTAAATAATTCAGTGGGATACGCAGTTTCTAAAGAAATGTGAAAATGAGATGGCTATGAATTCATTGCATAAGTGTACATACAGGATAAAGGTAATGAATGACGCAGCGCTATAGTTTTAAAAATTGTAATTATTTTCCACCCCCATAATAAAATATTACCTAAACCTTTAGTGGAAAATAAAATTATAGAAACTTTCTCTTTAAAGCTTTAAACATGAGCCCTTCTTTTCAGTGTGAAAAATAATTCCTCAACTATCACGATGCGCACACAAAAAGAATGTATCTATCATAGCAGCTCCTACTGTACAACATTTCTAACGCCACAAATAATCTACAATAAAAAAAGTAAAAGTAAACTAAATGCAACTCAGATTTTGATCTTGCTCCCATAAGGCAGCTTTGTGCATTAAATTCCGTCACTCGTCAGTTAGACATTAATGAGTTATTAGAATTTTTATTATTTTACGTTCGATTGTTTATTGATTATTATATAAAGTATTCTCTGGACTGTTGTATTTTCAAATTTCGTCGGTATAATGCCGATTTAGCTTTCTAGATTGTGCCTACTGGAATTAACAAAAGTAGAGGCATATAAATGCCATTTAAAAAAAATTTCGGTGCTTTTTATTTCGTGCAGAATTTAAGAAACTATAGTGACAAAACCTGTACAGCTATGAATCCAAAATCTGCTTGTTACTCCTCCCTTTTTAAAAAAAATATTGCTCCCCTCACTTCTTCACGTGAAAACATTTTTCTTCATAAATATTTTATTTGATCAACTCTAATATAATTATTTTCCATGAGACAAACAGAAAAGTAGAAGGGCTGCTTGAGAAATAGTCAATATTAATAATAATATATCAGTTAAGCTATATTTATGAGGTCCATATGAATTCTGTTCGGGCTATCGGTTCTGTATATTTCGTTTGTTATGTCTGATTTATATATGGCCTAATTTGCATACACATTTTATTGATTTGATTAAAAAAATCTTCATCATCAATGCCATGGTGTCACGAGGAAAAATAATCAAAGCAGATTATTTTGCTGAATTTCGAATTGTTCTCCGATGCTTTTTCCCGCCAGTTTTTATTAGAATCGGTGTACGTGACTATATACATATGCCCAATGTGGAAATATAGTCAACAAGGAGGAATTCATATATAGAAAATATGTGTATGTTTTGAGACTGCCATCTGCTATTACTTATTGTTTGTACAAAGGTTTACAAAATCAACCCCAATAATCCTCAGTTTGTTTTAGCAAAAAATGTTGAAATGATAATTTATTGTGTACGAATATATTAACATTGCTTTTGTTTCCCCATGATTAGTAAGGGTTCCGCAGCTTCAGTCTCACCTAAAAATAGCCTACGGTGAGTCATCGCTTGCCGTCATAATTAGATCAGTCACTCAGAGCACGCCACGGTCATAAGTAGGGCAAGGTCATTATTTTTACGGATGAGTCGCGCAATCTCTTGCGGCCTTTAGATGGGAGTACGGCGTATGGAGGTGGTTCCACCATGGTTTAGGTAGGCATCCATTGTGAGGGCAAATTACCCTTGGTTATCCTACGAAGAACCCTCCCAGAAGGTGCTCTAAGACCAACTGTTGCTATGGGAGGAAAATCTTCTGAGACCTAGACAAACAGTATGGTGACTGCAGGTTAACAATGTAAAGATCTTCACCAATGTCACGCTTTGCAAAATTATTTCGACTTATCTGGGGGCCGACGGATCAATTGGCCAGCAAAATGCCGGACCTGAATCCCATCGAACATTTATGGGATGAATTGGGACGCAGGATGAGGCGGCGAGATCCTCCTATCGGCTGGCCCGGGGAGCTGAGCGGCGGACCCCCTTAGCGCGTGGCTTTGGGGGAAAGATCTCCTGCAACAACGAGATCCTCCTCTACCAAATATCACGCAGCTGTATATCTCTTTCCGCGAAGAATGGAAGGCTATTCCCCGGTCTCTACCCGCCACCTGATCCTCAGCATGCCCCGAAGAATTCATTATGTGTTGCAGAATAGTGGTTGACACACCAGGCATTCATTGAACTTGTGAGGAGTGGGGCCTTGCGTTATCTTGCTGCTGAACGAGCCTCCCCACGGGTCCCTCGCCATTACGTTACAATCAGCGTATCAGGTTAGTCTCCGTCTTCAGACTGCCTGCCATCTGCCGTGCTGATGCAGAACCGGCTTTCGTCAGTGAACAATGAATTCGTTGCCGGGTTCACTGAAGACGGTTCTGGCTTATCGACAACCTCATCCGCACTGTATCGGCGCGCTGGGTCTTTGGTGAGTTCCAAAATGTACTGTCTGTTTGAATAAGAATTAATTCTATCATCATTCACGCATCAACACTATCTATTAGAGAAGTTTAGACAAATAATATATCATATTATTTAGATGTCAAAATGTATGTACAATACGCAAACTCGGATCCTTATTCTTTATAACTGTTTAAAATGAGTTCTATCAATGATACTTTCATCGTTCACAGTTTATCTGTATATTGACGATATAATGCTTATTTGTATGCTGATTAATTATGTACGATATACTGTAGATGTCTCTTACAAAAGTGCTCCGATAACAATATATTATTTGTTTCGGTGCTTATGATACATAATTATGTATAGGCTACATGTCAACTTAATCGTTACTCTTGTAAACTCGATCGAGAAGAGTCTGGTTTTGTACTATAAATAGGTTTATTTGACTAAAATGTACTGTTTTTCATGATGTATAGTCAATTCTCAAAGTTGCGCAGTGTTCATAACCCTAGGGAGATCCTGGCTACGGGTCTGCGGTGGGATGCGCGAGGTTATATTTTGGGGATATATAAGTTTAATTATGTTAACTTATCGTATTATTGTTTGTGGCAGAATTCAAACAACTGATGTCTCGTTTCGTATCGTCAAAGTACTATTGGAAACGGACTCTACTGCTTTATCCGAAACACAAGTCTAGTTGTGTTACACTACAGCTCAACCATTTCGAGTAATACTTTAAAAGATCTATAGAAATACAATGTATATTCTAACCATGTGAAACAATATATATGCCAGTAATGCATTTACCTTTGTTGTAAGAATTGCCAGTATTACTAACGGATTGCTTATTGATCCAATAATGAATGTCAGACAGCATACGATGGCAAAAGGGAATGCAATATCTAAAAATGAAAAGATAATATTAAAATTGAAACTGAAATTACTTTTTGATGGTTATTATCTTTCCAAATAGATAGTTTAAACAATGTTTGATTACATTGTTTTATCATATTTTTATATTTCAATTAGATTTTAAATACGCGCGATGAAATATAATTGGAATATCGAAACAAAATAATTGTTAATTTATACATATTATCGAATTTGTCAGTACCCTTCTAATACGAAATGTCAATTGCGGTGTTCCTGAGAATAAATAAAGTGCTTTCCTGAATTTCTTTTGCTACTTTGTAAGGATTGAGAATTATCCTTGTGTTGGTGAGTTTTGGTGGAGGCAAAGAAGACACCGCACGCCTAGAAACAAAAATTGTTTCGAGAGTGACTGGTTTCGATTATGGCCATAATAGTAAACAAGCAAATTTAACTGTGAAAGATAACTACAATTATGTACATATTTCATAATATTGAAGGCAGGCGTATTATTTAGAACACGTATAAATCATTAACAAAAATGTGTAGCACCACCACATTTTTCAAAGGCCTTGTTAGGATGGGGTGATTTACTTTTATTAGACAATATGGCTAGTTTCAGAGATCACAATGAATAATTGCTAGTCACTTCGGAGTCACTTGCACGTATGGCGCTGTTGGCTGACAGGTCAGGTGCCATCTTGTTCTCAAAACATGGATGATCCTCACTGCACACTAAGTAATTCCTTAGATTCATATTGAGCAGACTTTATCTCATGCAGTCTTCAAAAGCGAAATAAACTCACAGTTTGTATCCCAGATATCCCTTATAGAAAACTTAGCGGCAGACATTTCAAAGATCTACAAAAAGATCTTTTAATGCAAGGATACTTTGCTGAAACAGCACGTGCCTTAAACTATAAGCGCCACTTGTCTATACGGAGGAGAATAGAATTGCATGCAGTCTTTGGCATCTATTTATCATCTTCATTTTATTTCTCTGTTCGTTGTGTTTAGTAAAAGCTTAGTAAACGAATGAGCGGTTAGGATACTACTGAGCTCAGTGGCGACCGAACCTATGGGGCCAGCTGGCCATTGGTCCAATAGTCTCTTTTGCCCCTCCCAAAAATTGTTGATTTCCAACCCGTTATTTTAACTTCCTATGTACTAATGAATTTGAGGGAGGTTATACTCCTGCAGATCAGAGATGGAGACATCTGTGAAGGAGGCCCTCAGAATCAAAGCGCTAGACCGTCGTTGAATGCACAATTATTCAATAGTGGTGCTTCCTTTACATTGAAGTTATTTTAGTTAGTTCGTGTTTTTGTTGTTTAAATAGCGTGTCTTAATAATCTGCTTCACTATTCAAATTTATGCTTGAAAATGCCTACCGGATAGGCTAAAACTAGTCGCGAAATATATGTTATTAGTAACAGATTTGTGTTTTATTCTGCTCAAAACTCTACTAATGAATTTAGTATAGGTATTCATAAATTGAACCATACTGAAAACGAATCATACAATTGCATTAATTCACATAGATCGTATGTCTACTGTCTGTCCCACTCAACTCAATTAGTTCTACGTACAACGCGAAAATTAAACCAGTGCGAGATAGCAGACATGTGACTGTAGAAAACGCTTTCCAAATATATTGTATTCAACTTTACTTCCTGAGTTCTGTCAAGGTTTATTAAAAGATTTTCCATTGTTCAGTAGTTGTTGCTGAGTTTTGTAACTTCAAAATGAAATATTTGATATCATTTGATGTGTAAGTTGAAAATACATTTTCCATACAGTCAGTCAAAATCAAATAGGAGCTGTTTCCTTACTGATTTTATAACATACACTGGGCCTAGTATTTGTTTCTTGTCTGCATTTTAGAAAAACCTGAATGTAAACTATTCCTTGTAGTGAATGTGTGTAAAGGTCCACCACGGATAAACCGGTCAACGACTTAACCATAAGAATTTCAGTATATCGGTTACAGATTTAAAATGAATATTTTGAAAGTTTTACTTGAACGCGTTGGTAAGTTCTGGTCCTCGTGGAGATTACTGATAAAGGAAAAGGATTATATACGCAAACCGGTTGCTAATCGATGCTATCTTCTTGACGTTTTTTTAAATATTCCATTAGCTATTATTGCATTTTCCATTTTCTAAAGGGAATACAACTGTTTCCAGCGAAATTTCTTGTTGTCATATACACAGAACGTATTTAAAAATTTAATTTCCTGTTCATTCTTCCGTGTTCATTAATTTAAAGTTTTCATAGGGACGGTTGTCTGTGGAAACTAATTACTTTGTCTATTTTGTTTCATTCTTCCCTGAAATACTAAACAATTTATTATCTGCCTTTTGCCCATAAACCTCCAAAAGGCATTGTGTCTATATATAGAAGTTTATATGCGTATTCATTCTCAGAATTGTGATGCGCATTGAAATACGTTGGAAAGAGAGGCCTCTTTGTAGGATATTCTATTAGAGAACATCATGATTGAAAATTTTTTTCTGCTTGAAACCAAATAAAACAAATTTTCAGCAGAGAAGCCCCATTAAAAAATTCATATTAGTGTTTACAGAACGAAGTATCACAGAGCTCATTTGTAACAATTTGCATTTGAAGTTGTTTCACTGTGCAAATTTTAGTCTTTCGTGTGAGAATTCATTTGGACAAGCTTGGAAAGTGTATGGCGCTCATTTTTAATGCACAAAATATATATCTCACAATAAATTTCGTTGGCATAGTGCGTAGATGAATGAACGTGAAAGAGATATATGAACATGCCATTAAAAATATATATATGCAAAATTTGAAAAATGGATATGCTAGTAAAACTTTCTGCTCGTCAATGAAGCAATCGCGCAAGCGAAATCTCGTTCATCGCACTCAGGAATTACCCACCATTGCGCCAATTGGCACAACGAAAGTTGAACACAAACGTGACGATATTTGACGAGTCCAATGACAAATCGCACACGCTTTAGAAGATACTATAATTGAGTTTTACAACAACGCTGGTACAGCCATTTAAAAAACAATAACGTCGATAAACAAAAAGACGCAGACTAAGATTTTATTTACATTTTGTAAAATACGTAAGCAATCGGTCAAGAAATAATTAGAGTGTGAAATCTTCTTTCTCGGGATTTGAAAACAGGAGACCTTGCCCAAAGATACGCCTTTTCTGTACAAATAGACAGTTTCTTCCTGATGTCAAAAAATCTGAGGATAGTGCTGTAACAGGGAAGTAAATGATTCAAAATAATTTTAAAACTTATATTGCTCTTTCGTTTGGAGAGATCACTCTTCAAAACAATGTCTTCCGCCGTGTCTTCCGTAATTCCGGAATCTCTATAGAGAGAGTGTATTTTTTTTGTCGGCCACATAAAAGTGCTTTGCTATTTCTGGATCAGAAAACATTTATTTAATTTGCCTGACTGTTTTTTTAAGTAATTCCCTCTACCACGCCATCTGTACATGTAGTTCGGCTTTCATAGATTGCTCGCCTATATTGATGAATGATCAGGTTGCTTTTGCTGACTTTGACAGTTTAAGGTCGCACAAACATTGGACCAAATGCTAAAAGAGGGCACGCAGAAAAAGAGAGGAATTTATAAAATAATAACATATAAAACAGTAAATACCTACAATAACGCTCATCGTTATATGATGCAGGCTGTACCAGCACAGTTACAATCATGTGAACGGTTAATAAGCGTACGTTATTTTACTAAATATATAATATGTCTCATATGCTTGCTATGCATTTGCTCAAGTCATGCTTTCAATGAGTGTTAACATTTTCATGTTTAAGTCGTACTGAATATCTGTATCTATCTGTATCTGTATCAGCCTGTGTGTACCAGTTGTACTTTATATTAGTAGATATAGAAGGAAACATTTATTGAAGACGGACAGTAGGACTGCAGAATGACAGTAGCAATTATTTTATCTATGTCACACGGAACAATTTAGCATCTGTATATATCTAAAAGAACATTCTAGAAAAGCTGCGAAATACAATTAACCAATCAGAACGCTTGGAGTCTAAAGTAAATTCTACACGCTTTTAGAAGGATACAGAACAGTACATTCGAATAACAGAACAATAGAAAGTTCTGGAACAGTTACTGTCACACTGCAGGGCGAAGGCCTCAGCATGTCTTCTACAGTTCGACCTCCCATTGGTATCGGTTCTACCGTCGACTTTTCCAACAAACTTCTCCACGTCTTCGCCCCAGCACCTGAATGCTGGTCTCCCCCTCATTCTTCTCCCTTCTCTCGGTGACAAAAATGTCAGTCTCTCTGTCCACCTGTTGTTTTTCGTTCGACCGATGTGTCCTGCCCAGCGCCATTTGTTTATTTTTATTCTATGAATGATATCTTCAACTTTTGTGATATCCCTTATTGTTGTGTTTCGTATTTTATCCCTTTCGAGAAATCCGGTCAATATATGTTCCATTATTCTTTGTGTTGTTTGTAGTTTACTTTCCATTTTCTTAGTTGTTGCCCAAGTTTCTAAGGCGTAGGTCAGTGTCGCTAGTACGCATTGGTTGAAAACTTTTGTTTTTAGACTTACTAGTAGTGTACTCTTAAATATGTTGTTCAGTTTTCTAAAGGCAATCATATATTTGATTTGCAATACATGATTTCTGGTGCCTAGCGAAATTGCAGTTCATTTTACTGAAACGTCTACGAACTGTACATGCAACGTCAAAAAACGCTGACTCAACAGTTTGTTAACCGGAATTAAAGTAGACAATGCGAGTTTTCTCCTAAACTTCTCGCAGGCTGGGAAAACGATGAAGACTTCCATTGCAAATAGATTTTTGTGTAAAACAAAACCGACTCAATGTGAAGTGGGAATTCCCCCCGAATGGGAATTCTAGGGAAATATCACGTGTTACAGTCTGATGGCTGCTATTAACAGAACTGTGACATAATCTAGTCTGATTGGTTTCTAAAATTGATGGGCGTCATGGATTCCCAAATCTGTTTGTTGGTTATCTAGATATGCATAAGTCGTGTTAAATTTAGAAATCATAGAAAGACAAACTTTTCTCCATGTGTTATAATGCATAGCTTTTTAAAATTATTTAAATATGGTGTTGTGTAGACAAATTACTAGATATGTTTCACTTAAAAATAAAATAAAATCTACATCTATATAATAATCAATATTAATTCACCTGGACGTTGTTTATAAAAATCTGGTCCAATAAATCCGGTTTCATTTTCAATTTTCAGAATCATAATGAGATCCATACTGTTTGTTTAATACTGTAAGCCACCTGTAAAATAGAATAATGTCGAAAATATAATACAGTGGAATTGCAGTTTTGATTTTCAGCGATTTACGCACAATTTTTGCTTATATGAAAACATTTCCATTTTTAAAAATAATAATAATAATTTATTTTATGGCAATCAAAAATTACAAAAGGCAGACCAGAGGCTACCCTAGGGCAGATCTTGCTGATCACCTATTTTTTTTAAAAATGTAAATATTTTCGTGACGATTGCACCAGAGAACGCTATTCGCTTTTTTCACAAAAAGGATGAAACACTGCATAAGACTTTGAAGTTTGGGATAAAAAATATGAAAAGACGTCCTCTGTTATTTTCATTTCTTGTCATCAATACATTTTTTAGCTTGCCACCACGAATAACTTATTTCCATGTATAATTTTTCAAAGAGTGGCATCAGTGTTACCATGGACGCATAATTTTCGTGCTTTTACTGTTTGCATTTTCTGTGATTTCATTATTTCAAGACATCCGCAAAAAATGCAAAGCTCTTTTTAACCCTAGTATAAGCTCTGCCTATATATACTGTATATATAGAACTGCTACACATTATACTGTACTGTATATTTAAAATGTTTGTATAAAGATTGGTTAATATTTATGTATATACATACTTCGTGATTCACGAACTATAACACGTATATGTTTAGAAATGATGTTGGAAGGTAAATACAAATGAATATATTTATGTACCGGTACACCAAACATTTTAAATTCTAGGTATTTATTTCAAGTTCAGTCATGTCTTTTCGTGCTATAACAAGATACAATGAGCGATCTGTAGAAAACATCAGTTGCGTATCCGCACAAATATTTATGCATATACATAGTTTGAATAGAATTGACTGTAATAATATATCAAATGACTCGAAATATAGAATCCAAAATAATCGAATATAAAAATATCAAATGTTCAAGAAATATGAAAAATGTCAAATGCTATTTAAAGATACATGTATATCAGTACATTAACGGGAAACCATAGATCAATCTTGAGTAGTGTTTTACGTTAATTTATCCAATTGAGTAGTTTGCATTCCTGCAAATTCAATTGAAATAATTCTCTTTGCGAGTTCTACAACAGAGTATTTATAAAAATGCTTCGAATGTTTCTTTATTTTTCGTGTTTCACTTTCAATTTTGGTTTTTCATTTGCACTATACTTGGCAAAATAATTACCTACTTCGTGTGCCAATTTGTTGTTCCTACTCGGAATCAGATCAATTAATTGCAAAAAGTCTTGGTTGCTATGCTACTAAACAGGTGTGAAGTCTGTTGTGGTATGCTTCAATATGGTTGAGGAGGTACGAACCAAGTCATCCAATGCACTGAAATACGTTCTATTCCTCTGGTGGAAACATCTATAGTTCTGATTATCTTTCCTCGGATTTGTTTCTAAATTCTACACTTTGCATACATAGTAGGTTGAATAGAAGTATTCAAATCATTTGACTAGCTGTAGAGTTGTTGCAATCGATATTTTAGATATTCTGTAGAGTTATACCTGAAATGATTAACTCTGTATATTTATCCAACAACTAACAGGAGAAATCTATTTAACAAGCCGTAGTTTATTTTTCGTTATTTTATTATCAATAGTTG
>JAUYWV010111462.1:764-12482 GCA_032274565.1 Nematoplana nigrocapitula
ATAGGGTTAATTGATGTAAACAAATTAATACATTTATATTAATTGAAGTAGCCCGAATTACCTGCTTTTATGGTATTAACTATTAAATATTAAATACACTATGATATTAGACTACTGGTACACATAGCTAGCTCAGTTGCTATTGTCGTCTTCTTCAGGATTTTCATAAATTTCTAGATTGTAATCCCGCACTCATTGCTTTTCCCTCCTACATTTCAGTTAGCTTATTGGATGCATGGAATGCGGGAATTTTTATTTTGGAAATCGCAAGAAAATAACAAGTTACGAATAAAACGTATTGAAATGAAAATTCCGCTCTAAAAATCACATACAGTATATACGATTGAGCATGTTGTCGACTCGTCAAAAAACTCGCATCGCATCGTGTATACCAGCTCCTTGACATAGAGTAGAGTGAGACTGAACAACAAATCGGTTTGTCCTTTAACTAGGTTTATTGTCATGCTGAACGAGTTGGCTGTCGGTCAGCCTCTGGTATACAGTACATACAGTGCGACTGAGTTGTGGAATTGCAAAGCATTTTGATTTGAGTGGAATAAACGATGTTGGTCAGCTATATTCTTTTTGTGTACTCCCCTGACCCCTAATCATTATATTGAATTGACGTTTCAGGCAATTTGGGATCGATTGACTCCAATGCAAGAAATCGTAAGTTGTCCGCCATCCGGGTTTTTCGGTTTGTAGAGCTCTGGGTTTAGTACGGATTCTGTTCCATTTCAGCAGCAGCAGCACATCAAGGTACAAGGTCTGGATACGTCCCAGCACCTCCACCGGGTAAGTGTTTACTTTGAACTCTGTATGTCGTGGGCGATCGATCCATAGAGCTCAGTTGGCAACATAGTTCTAGATTTTTAATTGAAGATGCGATCGTCAGTTTTAGAAGTAGTAGTAACAGGCTTCTCCACACCGCTGCAGTTCGATCCACGGATGTTTCCCTTGATGTCGTTTATTCCACCCAAACAGCCTACCGCACTACATTTAGGGTATAGTATTTTTATCTCCTCCTCCAGCGGGCAGGCCATATCCACGATCCAGATCTTCTTGGTGGCCTTCTCTATTACAACAAAGTCTGGCCTTCGGTGTTCACATCGGCGATATTGAGTTCACTGTATATTGGTTTTGGGCCGGGATTTACAACATGTTTCAACAACCGCCTGTCTAAATATGACTTCTGGTGAACAAATCCTTTCTTCTCTCTTCTGTACGACTACCAGATTACATTTCCTCTATGTCTATAGTAGAAAGTGATTCGGGTGTTTTAGTACTGCTTGAATGGGTGAAGAAATTTTGAGAATAGAGGTTAAATAAATTATCTAGAATAACATACATTTGATATCGATTCTGTTTTTCTTCCAGATTCTGCTCCCTGTCCAAATTCCTTACCCGTGGACGCCTCCGGTAGGTCTCGCAAAATTCTTTTTCTTTCTCTCGCTTTTTTGTTGACTGAATTAACTGTTTGGAGCTTATACTACTATTAATGGTAGAATAGTAGTATAGCTGGTATTAAGTGAAAGATTTTAGATAATATGTGAAAGAAAGTACGTAGATTTTCTATCAAGACAGCTGTTAGTGAAGGCAGATGCTAAGAATGTGCTATGTGCCTGGCCATCCCGCTTCGCAAGATTAAGAAGTCTGTCGTGCTCCAAGACCCCATCCTCCTAGAGGAGGGCAGTGTCTTCGTTCGCTATCTTAATCCCCCTATTAGAACGTGTGAGCTGAGTTGCGGCGCAGATTGCTGGAGAAACACTTTCCCTCCACCTGCCTATCGACTTCACTGGGGGTGTGGGCGAACTCCATGAGACAACCAACAATCGGTTAACTGAAAGACCTCCGAGCGAGGACACACACGCTACTGAAGATGATACAAAAGAACGCTATTTGACAGAGATTGTCTTTCTTTCACAACTATATTCTAATTGGTACCTCACTTTATCGAAAGACTGTGAAAGATTTTCATTTGGCAACGAGGAGAGAATGACCGTTATAGAGCGAAGGTGGGAATGGGCGGTGTTTGTGAGGCGAGGTAAAGATGTAACCATTTAAGTGCTGGTGCAGACTGCGTTAGTTTAAGAATTTCCTGCGTTAGGCGTTAGTATATATTCAATTAGTTTCGCATTTAGTCCAATGCTTGTACGACCTTAAACTATCAAAGACAGCAAAAGCAACCTGATCATGCACCAATAGGGACGAGCAGGCTGTGAAAGCCGAACTACAGTTGGCGTTGTAGAGCGCAATTAATGTCAAAAACTGCCAATCTAATAAAATCAATGTATTCTTGATTCCGAAATACTGTAGCAAAGTTCTTTCCATGTGGCCAACATAAGCAGATACATTATGCGTCAACGATGCTGGTATTTCACCTTATCTACAGGCGCCTATCAGGGTGTAGTCACGAATTTGAAACGAAAGTTACCTTCGGGTTACTGGAAGTTCTTCGCTTCACATAATGGCCAACAAATGCTGAATTACATTCTCTGCAGCGATTCCAAATCTACAGTAGGCCCCGCAGAAAACGGAAAGAATATTTTCAATCATTTAGTTCCTTGTTATAACAGCGCTACAATCGATCGATTTTTCAACGTCGCAAGGAATCTGCCCATTATTTGCACTGGTTAGGGGTTATCCAGTTTTAAAGTCCATCGATTTTTCAACGTCGCAAGGGATCTGCCCATTATTTGAACTGGTTAGGGGTTATCCAGTTTTAAAGTCCATCGATTTTTCAACGTCGCGAGGAAACTGTCCATTATTTGCACTGGTTAGGGGTTATCCAGTTTTAAAGTCCCAAAGAAGAACACGATTCACACCCCTATTCCTTGGCTGATTGTTTACGTATTTTGCTGAACAAGGCTTCAAGACTAAAATAAGGTCTAATTCAGTAATGGCTAAGTGTGCTCTGAGCTAAACAGAAAGAAAGAATGCATCACATGAGGACTATATCAATCTGCAACCGGCTGATTGAAGTAGAGGAGCTAACTGGTCTGTCTATTGTTGGGCATTGGGTCATGAGTTCCCATGCATTCTTGAGTCTAGCAGACTGTATTCATGGTCGGGATGCTATATATATGGAGAGTAACTGTGCAAGTCTCATGGTGCACTGGATGCCATGTCATTAAAGCCGGATTGTCATTCTTTGAACGAATTTTGGAAGTTGGATAACTATGTAGTGCAGTAACGTTAATTTAGCACTCGATTTTGCTACTTTTTTGTTTTTCAAAAACTTTAGACGTAGTATTGTTCTAATTCCGTAAAATTGTAATTTTTTCAATTCGTGTTTCATTTGGACGCGCTTTCTTGCAAGCAATTGCTATTAGATAGTGTTAAGTTGTGAGATGTTGTTTGTCTATAAAATGTCTGAATTTTTTTCTTTTAGAACTCCAATATGCCCGCATCGACAACCTTTCGGGTAAGTGTGAACGAATCTCTGGTATCTATCAATAGTTTTGAGTAATACTGCGCCGATCATGTTTGATGCCTTATGTATGTTGGCCTAAGTGGGTTAAATTCTGGTACGTCTGAGTTTGCACACTGTCTACACTCCGCCACGCCCAGTTTCGTTAAAATGTGTATTTTTTTATACTATCGTGCAATATTGGGGTGTAGTATCAAAGTAATTGTACAGTAGTTGCAGTGTTTGACACGTTAATTTCAAATTACGACAGCCTTAGTTCTAATTTGAACATTGTTTTCAAACTGGATCTTTAATATTCAAATTTGGACATTAAATTTCGAATATATAGCTTTCGAGAAACAAAAATATTAATATAGGAAAACTTTATTTATGCAAAAAATTTTAACATTACTGCTGGAAATACAATAACAACAAAACATGAAGACGATTAACTGTTCACGGAACACAGAAAAAGAAACAATTATTACATGTCTTCATTAGAAGATATCATCTTTATCAATACATCTAACATCTAGGTAGGAATGTGTTACCTATGTTGGAACAAATCGAGGGGATTTAGCTGGGTTAATGACAGCCCAAACACTCTTGTGCAGCTTCCGCCAAGATGGTCATGTTTAACCCTCTTGAACTGGCAGCATCTTTATCATAACAGCAGGACCCAAGTCATGAAGAATTTGTTTAATTGACGATGTGCATAGTGAAAAGCAATTTCTCGATGATATTGAGAAATGTTGAATAAGCTGGTGGGTAGATTCTGGGTTACCCTTATTCCATTTCTCAAAGATATTCCTTCGTTTCAGTATTTCCTTTAATTTGATAAGGCCCGCGCCCAACTAATTCTTTGCTACTCATCCCGAAGCCACTATATGCATTTTCCTTGCATTAGAACTGGGTATGCTCAGTAAATCCGCTAGAGAAAGAAAATCACAATTTTCTTCAACCGTCGATTGTTTTCTCCGGTCATTTTCTGCCACACATACACTTTTTCTTAAGCACAAACACTGCGATGATGACCCTTTAAAGATTTATCAACTTGTTAATGGCATTCTCAGTGCGCGTCTTAAGTAATTACTATTTATAGACGTCCTTAGCACTGGAATTTTATTTGATGGCTGACACCTGTCGAATGATGTTGTCTCCGCTGATATGAAAGGTCACCACCAATTGTGTGCTTACGAGGTTACGACTAATAGTTTCTGCGCCAACTGTGCTGTTTATTCTTTCTATGGTGTTAAACCCAAAAAGGTTGGAATTAGTATACTAGAGTAGACACGTTTCTTTAAAGATAAAGAATTTCCGTGTAATTTGATTGATTGCCCTTTCAATCAATCAGATCGACGATTTTCTGTTTGGTAGGCGTGAAAGCTCTTTGGTAGGCATGTATAAGTTAGTGATAGTTTTCCAATACAATGATAGAACACATTCTTGTTTCATTTTGTCTGTCTACACAGTTTATAGCAGCTAGTTGCCATTTTGGAAAATATTAACCTAAAATAATTATTAACCCTTCTGCGATATTTGCTTATCAAATACCCCCAAATGGAAATTACATGTTTTGGCGCGCGAGTCTACTCTAGTTGATGTATCATATCCAGGAATTACTATTTAACACTCAACAGCCTCCAAGCATATGCATAAGGCCCCAACTTCACTGTTCCACTAGATGCACACCGGGCCATTAGAGGATAGATCTGATCAGCATAATAAATGTTAGATTTTTCCTATTGTTTCATAAATGGAAAAGCAGATTTCTACTATTTCAGATGCCATCGGACCACATTGACTTGGTGGAAGTTTTTGTGGAGAGCTTTAACCATCGACCAAGAAACCGACTCCGCCGACTCCATTTTCCATCATATTAGGTTTTGTTTTTGAATTTGTATATAGTCGATGTACAGTATATGTAAATCGGACAAGATATCGACCATCATTCGAATTTTGATTATTGCTTACAACGACTCTGGATGACATAGCATAGCGTAAGTGGATTGGATTTATGTAGAGGAATGGAGAGACATGATCGATAACTTATTGATCGAAATATCATAGTACAATATATGCGCAACATCTCGGCTCGCCTATAGTGACATTGGGGCTTTTCAAAACTATTTTTAAATCGAACTATTTTGACGATGAAGCCTTCAGATTGCTATGTATCTATTAATCTAGTAAAATATTGGACCTGAGCAGTGCTGATGCGGTTGACTCCTGATCACCATATATGTAGATCTGTATTAAGCGTTGCGAACAGTCATAGTTGAAATAACCATCTCCACGCATGCACAACGAGAGAGGCAAAGGTGAATTTAAGTGAAATAATTTTTTTTCAAAAATTATTATTATTATTATTATTAGAAAGAATATTGTTTGACTCGACTTTCTCCCCATTCCTCTCTATGCTACCCTTAAAGCTCACCAGAGGCCTAAAATGAATTAATTAGCCTTAGATGCACAAGAGAAATATGTGTGTCGTCAGACAAGAGTGTGAAGAATATTTCATGATTTTACTGATCAACTTGTCTTCAAGAGGCTTTGTACCTATGTAGATATTTTTCTATTTTTTTTCATTTTGATATTTGCTTATTCTTCATTGTTCGAATTCTGGCGCATATTGCCATCATACTCCTATTCAGAAACAAGCTGATGATTTAATTGTTTTTTAAATGGTTACAAAATATGTATTGCTATTGTGTAGGTGCTATAAGATGTATTATTTTGTTGCGACCGGTTTTTTAAGGTAAAAGTTTTACTTGCTTCCTGTAATAAATCTGATTTCCGGGTGGGACCTACTTTGTATAAACGCGCATGTGCGCAATCTTTGTAATTAACAGATACTGCTGTGAGCAAGAGGTGTGTGGTTTTCGTGCGCTATATTCATCTTCTCGTGGTTACATTCATTCATTAGCCATGTTGATAGTACCCGTACTGGGAACAGTATAGTGCTTTAATTAATCTGACTTTTCTCTTCAGTGACACGTCATTTGCTTTCCAGATTTTTCCAATTTGACAAGAGTTGAACGTCCGAGTGTTAACCGTCTTTTAATCTTTTCATTACAGTTGGCTGGGCCTTTTACTCTGACAGCAAGGAAAATGAAATGGTCCACTTGGTCTATTTTCGCCGTCTATTCTCAGTTCGTCGTCTGTTGTCGTTGTCATCATTATCTTGGTATTTTTTATACTCAGGTGTGAGGCCACTTTAATTTTTACTATCGCGTTTCACTAATGTTATTAGCTCTTGTAGACCTTCTTTGTTTTCAGCTACTAAAGTTGTGTCGTTAGCATACCTTAAGTTCGCGATGTTCATGAAAGAAATATAGAGATCTGAAATTGAGATTGTCTTCGAGATATATGTATTGGCAATTCGACAATGTATAATGATTGCTTCTGGGGAGTTTGTTAAGTATTAGTCGGTGAAACGGATATGACGTATTTTCTTCAGCACGTTTGAAGAGATAAGAGGCGAGGCGAAGGCGAAGGCGACGTGATTTGCTGTCAACAAAGGAGGAGCATCTACAGTCGGAGCTAAGGAATATCCGGTGAGATCTGCTAACTAGTAGCTGGATCTTTTCGTCGAGATGAGCAGGGAGTGCAACGAAAAGTGGTGGTGCCTAATCGATTGCTGAGAGGACAATTCCATTGTAAGTTTTGAGTAAAATAGAACTTGTAGTAATTCCTTTCAGAATTCAAAGTGTATGGGTGCGACTGTTGCATTTATTGAGAGTTTCTGTAATATGACACTCCCATTTAAGGTCAGAGATGAAAGTAACGCCGATAATTTTGATTGAAGTAACATTTGATACCCGAGGAATGGAAATTTACGTTGTAGAGGGCAATCTTTTATTAGGAATAAAAATTATTTTTTTTGAACGCATTCAGATTGAGGCGAATGTCCTCGCTGGCTTGGAAAATTGTAGAGAAGTGATATTTCAGGATCGTTTCAGATGTGGCAATATCACGGGAAATGCGCTCGAGAATATCATGGTGTCGTCAGCGTATTTGACATAGTTCCTGATAAATGTGATTAAGTCCACAGTATAGAAAATAAAGAAATAGGGTCCAATTACGGAGCCTGAGGCACAGGAACTGGTTCGCTGATTTGAGTCCTGGAGTGTAGGTAGGAAGAAGTTCATTGTATGAATTGGGCAGGAAAGTTATCGTTGCGTAGTTTCTCAAGGAGAACACGATGTGAAATGGTGTTGAAGGCCAACGACAACAAAGCGACGCCAAGCGTGTCATCTTCGTTCAGAATGTCAGTCTGCTCGTTGTGAAGGTTCGCCTTAGCACGATGTTGAAGAGAATGGAATGTACGCGAATTGATTAGCGTCTACATATGTGGCTATAAGCATTTTCGGGCGGATACTCTGAAGAATAATTCTTTCGAGAATGTGGGCTAGAATTGGTAATAGAGAAATGGGTCGGAGTGCGTCGAGGCGAGCCGGTCGCGTTTTGGGTGATATGTATTACGGTGGTCAGTAAGAGCCAAGACTAAATTCAATGAAAAAGAAATCTATTGTTTACATCATCATAACCTTTTTCGCATAACGCGCCACCGACAATACATAATTCAGTTTAACAAAACACAAATACACAACATCTCTCCACCTTTAATCATGAAGGTTTTAAACGGTCCGGAGGTCCACAATGTCTCTTGGGATTCTTCCGCAACACTACAGAAGAGTGATTCATCCTGTCTGGAGGTTTCTTCTTTGTCCGACTCGGAGGCGGGTGAGTTGGAAAATCAACACTCCAACCAGCCCAGTAGCAGTCAACTGAGAACGATCACCACTCTCTTCTCCAGGAACGTCAGTCGAAGATCCACCACCGGATTCATCTAGTTCAGGCATGGCTGGGGAACCAAGATCCTCCTCATTCATCAACAACAGCGTATTGGAAACTGCCCCTTCAAACTTCTTCAAGGCATCCGTATGTTGTGTGATAGTTACACCACTATACATAACTCAACCTCGTACTTGAAACGTCCCAATCTTGATTTAACATGACCCAACATCAATTTGCGACTCTTCCCCAATGTAAAATCAAGGGCTAATACTTTGTACCCGACCTCAAAACACTGTTCTTCAGAAACTGGAAAATCCACATTCTTCAAGAACTGTCCAATGTCTGGCTCTGGTCGCACTGAATCAATCCTTGTCCTCAATTCGAGACCCAAAAGTAGAAAAGATGGGGTCTTACTAGTAGTTTCCTGAACTGTACGGTCCTGCACCGTAAAAGAATGTCATTGACTCTTTTGCAAACCTTGCCTTCCGACTTCTTCATTCTATTCTTGAAAATCTGCACAGCACGTTCTGGCAAACCATTCGCTTTGGGGTTGTAGGCTGCACTCGTGGTGTGCTTAATTCCATTACTCTTCATGTAATCTTCAAATTCAGCTGATGAGAACGCAGCTCCATTATCCGTATGAACATGCCTCGGCAATCCATATGTAGCAAAACATCTGTGGAGGTTTTCAATGGTATTCACCGATTTCAACTTCACTTGAGGAAGCACTTCCATCCACTTAGAGTAGGCATCAATACACAACATTGGGTATTGGTGAAACGTGACTACCTTCCGTAGACTAGGCATAACCTTTTCCAAGATACATGAGTTGAAAATATGACAGATGAGCAGATTGTCGCTGCCAGCAGATTTGGACAACGGGAGTTTGGAGAGAATGTCATTAGTCTACAGCACAATAATGTTCATCCTTTCTGGTGAATTTTCGCAGCTGATTTTGTGAGATTTACTAGTGAGGGCTGACGATTTTCATGCTGATGAGTCTGTAAGGATGAACGCGCCTATGCATATAAAGTCGTTAAAACTCGATTAAAAATAATGCAGATTTGAAATCTCGTAGAATATAATAAAGATGCATTCTTGCAGCACTAGTTGTGTAAATAACTATTTGATTTCTGAAAGCCTACCAGCGGTGAATAATAAGGTCTTTTAGGTTCGGCGTCATCCACGGGTTGTCGATCTCTGGTACCAAGGGTGACTGTCGTGGAAGAAATGAGGTCACTGCAAAATTTGAGCTTGTTGTAAAAAATCTCAAGTTTATGGTCAATATTGACAGTATGACACATGTGTTATATATGTTTAACACACGTATATGTGTAGTTAATTATATATAGTGTTTAGTGCGTTTTATTGTGCTACTTGTCAATATATGTTGTGAATTATGTGACTTGTTTAAATGGGGACGCAGTTTCTCTTCCGCCTGAATAAACGTTTTGTTCCGAACGTGTATGTTTTCTATTTTTATTTCGAGGACACCACAACAAATCGGAAAAATCAGTCATGGAAAAGGAGTCACTGGGACTATATACTGTATATATAGTTTATCCTTGTATAACAGCTCTCGCATCAAGATCACCAGATGTTCTATTGGTACTCCCATCTCTCTTGAAGTCTTCAATAAAATTATGTGATCTACACAGTCAAACGGTTTACTATAGTCTATAAATTTCCTTGGTGTTCCCTCTTTGCCTTCATTAACCATCTAAGGTTTGCCATTTGGTCTCTGCAGCCCCTCCCTCTTTCGAAACCAGCTTGTACATCTGAAACGCGCTCCTGGCATCTCCCGCGAAGACTTTCAAGTTGTCCCTGATCTCGCGTTACACTTATGGCTTAATTCGTTTTTGGATCACTTTTAATATAAGACTTTGCTTACGTGTGAGATGAAAGCAATTGTTCGTTCGGTGGTTAGAACACTCTCTGGCATCAATTTCATTTGGTAGTGTAATATAGACTGATCGTTTCCAGTCATCTGGCCATTTCTTTATGTCCCATATACGCAGCCATATTACAGTAAGTATCTTCACCGAGCCCTCTTCCGTCGCCTTCACCAGTTCAATGGGTATATTGTCCCAACGAGGAACCTTACCATTAGCTATCTCTCTAAGAGCTTGACGCACCTCGCTTTCAAGAATGGCTGTTTCATCGTCGTATGTGATGTTATCTAGAGTATCTGTTATCCTAGCGTCACGCTTGTACAAAGCCTCCATCGATTTTTAATATTTTCAGCTTCAGTCAGGTCTGTTCCATCACTGCTCTTCAACGTACCGACTTTGGCAATGCTGGTGTTGGTTATTACATTTATCTTCTTGAACATGCGACTCATTCTTCCTATAACTGCAGTCATTTTTCACTTCCTGGTATTCTTTCTTGATGATGTTATCCTTGTCCCTTCTTGAGATTACTTCGAAAAGATCCCGAAGTATTCATAACCGGGAAAACTTTGTTCGTCAGCGCAATCCGGTCAAGCAGCTTGTCTTTTCCTCTAAACAGAATTATTATGATAAGTATGTGCGTGACATTGTGGTCAGTCATGAAGTCTCTGTTTTTTCGTAATACTGATCCTGTTCTCCCTACGTTTGATTCTCCTGCAGATTGCACCAAAAGGCTCTTGAAAAGTTTCCATAACAAGATCCAGACTATTCGTGACCAGTTTCTTCCTACTTGTACTTGCCCTCCGCATGATTTTTTGCAGGTGGGAGGCTTGACACTTTCAGTGAGGTGACAGTTGATGAAGTAAATAAGATTATTCTTTCTATGAATTCTAAATCTTGGGTCCTAGATCCGGTTCCCACTAGTGTTATCAAGACTTTCTATGCAGAATTAGCACCGATCATTTGTAAAATAGTGAATGCCTCCTTCCAGTCTGGCAGTATGCCTTCCTCTCTTAAACGTGCTGTTGTTACTCCTTTATGAAAGAAGTCTAGTCTCAAAAGGGAAGAGTTTCAGAACTACCGTTCAGTATCGAGTCTTCCTTTCCGGTCCAAGTTGATAGAAAAACTAGTGGCAAAGCGTATAAAGTTCTTACAGCAAGATCTCATTGCTGCGTTAAACTCCCGAGTCGTCAGATGGAACACGGCAGTCACTGATTTTTCGGGCCCCTAACCATGACATCTCTTGCCGCGGGGGCCGGTGACAGGTGCAGTGAAGGCGCCAATTGCACCTGCTACCCTCGGGAGTTCACTTCGCCTGATAACTTCGTCCATCATTTAGGTACTCGTCCACACGTGACTCTCCTTCATCCCAATCTGCTACGTGCTATCCAGGCCGAGGCCGCTTCCACGACACTTTGTATTTCCTTGGTAATGTTGCCGGCCTTGCGTCCCTTTATGTTGAAATCTGACAGCAATTGGCGGAAGCTCCAACCAGTGTACCCTCTGAATCCTACTTCTATAGCGTACAGACGGCTGTCCCATCTGAAGAAGTTTCCAATTTTTCAATTAGGAGTTTATTCAACCAGTAGAAAATGCAACAGACCACTGTAATAAATGAAC
>JAUYWV010111473.1:0-12482 GCA_032274565.1 Nematoplana nigrocapitula
AAGATCCGTCTCTCAAAATCTAAATAACAGGAATAATTCTGTATTGTGGGGTTAAAGTTCTGGACTTCCCATATATATAGAGTAGAAATATAGAGTTCTGTTTCTCAAAATCTAAATGACCTGAATCCTATGTACATAACTTGGCCTGTAAAACCACTCTAGTCTCTGGATACAGCTATCTGAGCAATGGCCTCCAACATATCAATCTTTCGTTTTGCAGAATCATATGTCACATTTTACTATAAAAAATTCATTAACTTAGATGTGTCTATGGCTGCATATAATTAAAAATAGAAATGATATAACTTTATATATACTCTATGGCCATATGCATGCGCAATGAATAACTAATGATATAGGCTATGTACAAGCACCTAGCCAGGATTTTGCTCAAGGGGCCTAAGCCAAATAATGCATGTAATGTTATATCAGGGGTGATATAGTATTCCGGTCATTTAGATTTTAAGAGATGGAACTTTATATATTTCTACTCTATTGCATACGGGAGGTTTGGTACTTTAACCCCATGATACAAGATTCTGGTCATTTAGATTTTGTGAGACGGAATTTTGTATATTTCCACTCTATGAGGTTCAGAACTTTATCCCGGGATACAGTATTCTGGTGACTTGAACTTTATTCCCGCAATACAGAATTTTGGTGACCAGAACTTTATCCCCGTAATAAAGGATTCCGGTGACCGGAACTATATCCCCCTGAAACAGGATTCTGGTAACCAGAACTGTATCCACTGCCTAATATGTAATAATTGTTAAATATATCAGTGTAGCGAAGCTGTATCTAACTATTATTTGTTAAGTTATCTCCAGTTTATGCATGACCCTCCCTTCCCACTCTCAATAATTTTTATTCTATCAATTATGCACTTATATTTATCATTGGAATTTATAATCATTGTGTTAGGAAGGAACAGTTCCTTTTGTTAATGTAGATATATATGCCACTTGCCAGCAGCCATGGTGACCAAGAGATGTCAAATGGCCAACACAGTATTTTTTTGTAAAAGCAATATTTTATGCAAAGATGCAGTGTTTTATGCTATTCATTAGATGATTATCCTAAACTAAAAGCTTTATAAGCTTTATCAAAACCTATGCCTTTAGTTTGGTATATAAATATAATTATAAAAAATTCACAATAGGTCTATTTATAGGAAAGTCATTGGAGACATAATCATAAGACAATTCCACATTACCATGACAAAATGTCAACTATATAATCTATTTTATATCAGGAGAATTAACAATAATAAAATGAATAAAAAATACATAAATATCCTTATAAATAATATTCCATTTCCAAGCTCATAAAAGCTATATATACTGTTTTTATCTTATTTATTCATTGTTTTATTATTTATGATTAAATGATTTATTAGATGATGTAAACTTAGATCCATTGACCACAGACCAGTTTCCAGGTACATATGCCATTGGCAGTATAGCAAAAGATTACTACCTATAGTACATTAATAAATGAGGCTATAGAGGTTTGTTAGATATAGCAAAAGACTAGGTACTAAGGTGCTGGAGATGAGTAGCCTGTAATAGTTAGAAGTGATAGTGGCAACAATGGCATTTGCTGAAGCTGTTGGATAAGAGCGACATTGACAAAATATTGGTCATAATTGTTATGTTCCACAATGATACCCATCTTCCCCTATTTCTTTAGTATATTAACCATTTGCTTTTGGATAAACAACCAGTCCCCAACTGCAAGGGGAGGAAGATCTCAGTCCTGGCATTCGGTGTATCGGATTTTAATTTATTGAACCTGTTGTGTAGGGCAATATCCTTGGCCACCCCGGCTTCCTGCCATGATGGGTAAACCTCAGATATATGGAGGACAGTGCCACCAAACTTCCTGAGATGCTTTAAATTTTTTATCAATATACAAAATAAACAAATACAAAAATACACATGGAAGACAGGTTAGATGCTTTTATCAATATCATATATAGAAGAAAGGTGACAAAAATAATTTTTGAAGGGGAAGTTGAGAGATAAACTGAGGAGAGCCTGGATGAATGACTGATGGATTAGTGTAAAGGCACAAGTGAATCAGTCAGAAGATGTGAAGATAGTTGAAGTTAGAAAATAAAAACATTTGTATTAGTGAATCCATGGTCATTCAGGCTAAGTAATCAATAATGAGGATAATGACGATTTTTAACCAAGACAATAATAGAATAGTACAAATTTTTATACAAATATTTGGTAGAATACATAGTGTACCACACTGTTAAAGGATGTTTCATAGCATATCATTATAAATACATTTACATATACAATGAAATATTTTATAATAATGTGTACTAAGTTCCATAGTAACTATAGTTTACTTTTATATTATGGTCTCAAAGGTAATAAGAATAATTCATATTAATATTATTTTGTCTTAGCATATATTGGTCAGTTAAAATATTATTTAACCACCATTATAAAAATGTCAAAATATTTTGTAATTTATGTTTATATATGAAATTGAGAAAGTGAATGCATTGAAAAATGTCAAATTATGAACAAAACTAACAAATATTGAATTATTATTATTATATGTGTCATTTATTGTTGTAGGCCTTTGATCAGCCAGATGTATTTGAAACATCTGATTTGCCAGAAGTTGATCAATATATTTCAGAGCCTGTAAGTTCTTATCATAGTTTTATCATGACATAACAACTCTTGAAACATTTGTGGAATTTTTAATTAGGTTGAATTGTACAGTGAAAGTGTAACAAATGTCCAAATCAATACAGATGAAGCATTTAAGCGATTTCAGGGGACAACCCTCACATCTGCAGATGTTGGTGAGTTGTCATATGTAATTGGCGCTATGGATATTCTATTCTCGCTCACTATGCTTCTCTAGACTTCTCGGATCGCATCACGCCAACTCGCAGAACTGGATATGAGATAGACTTCGATATGGAGGAGGAACAGGTAAGTGAAATTCAAGTTTTTATTTTATATTTTTATCACACAAAGTCATGAGTATTTGTAATACATATTTAGCTGGACCATCAAATCCTTATTGAGTTTCTTAGTTTCATATTTAAGAGGATAAATAGAATGTTTTTTTCTCTCGCTCTCTCTCTCTCTTTATGTTTTATGATAGCATCTAAGCCGTCTCGTGTACATATTTCGCTAATCTTTTCCATTGCGTACATGTTTGTATTTTTCTGCTTTCAGCGGTTGTTGAGCGGCCTTCTGTAGCATTTATTTTTTAAGCTGACTTTTCTTTTCAATAGCTTGAGTCAAGACCGTCGAACATACACAACCATATAAAAATGTAGCTTGGCCTGCAGATCTTGCTTGATGTTGACCTCATCCCCGTCGCGTCTTATTGTTAGCGCCGTTGTCCTCCACGTTTCCATCGCCCTCTAGCGCTTGTCCCCATGATCTTTATCGTTATTTTTTTTATTTTCACGGAGTATTGAGCTTAGCCATGGCGCAGGTTGACTGGGCAATTCTGGTCTGCACCTCTACCGCTAATTTTCCCTAGTGATCAGTGCTCCAAAGTATTTGAAACTTCCAACTTATTTCAGGTGAAGTTCATGTTCAGTTCTAGATCTGTCCTAGTCTGATATGTGATAACTTTGCTCCTCTCTGTGCTAATCTCCATTCCTAGATAGCCTCTTTGCTGTCTTTGCTAATCTGTTAATGCGTTTCTGGAGCTCATTTGTATTATCAGTAGTGTTGCATCTGTATGTTATTGATTTTTATATTTTCTGGTGGAAAGGGTGGTGAGGAGATGAAAAGAGCGCTGGATGAAAGTCTGGTGGAACGGTTCTCTCGTCTCCGTCACGAACTGGATGTGCTGGTCGGGGAGGCAACCAGCCGTGCTGCAACAGCATTATCGTCCAGCGGCGGATCTGGTAGTGGAGATGGCGATGCTGCAGATGGCGTTGGTCTGGTCACCCCCGATCAGCTAGTCCAACTGTCAGAGGCTTTACAAGCCCAACTCAAGGAACTGGAATTGGAGAAAGTTGTCGGGCCCGATGGTGGTTTGGATTTGTGTGATTCGGAGGGAGTGTTGCACAAGTGAGCAGTACTACTGGTGCGAACGGGGTCAGAAGGTATCCTCATATCATATTTTTGTTTTTGTTGTAGACGACTGTTAGATCACGTTGGAGGGTTCGAAGCGGACAAAGCAGGACGTGGTGGTGGGAAACAAGGAGATGTTGCGATTGGAGATGGACGCGTCGTCTATGAGCTCATTGCTAATCTGGATGTATCCAAGGCGATTGAACAGGCAAAGGTGGTTGGTCATGATCGCATCTGTGCTTTCTGTTTGTTCTTCTTTCTCATTTTTGGATGGGTGATAGTCCTGCTTCTCATTAGCTAGACAAAATTTGATTGGAGGACGGACTCTCAGGAGGCACAGACACGCTCTATACCTGAGCCAACCTACCGGTTAATACGCCTAGTCGATAACCTCTCCAAAGATGGGTTGACTTAACCAGACTGAAGAAGAAATGTTCTGACGCCACTGCTAGTTATAGGGAAGAAGAAAGAAGAAGTCCACCCATCAGCTACATGGCAAATGTACCTTACGGAAAAGAAAAATGTATACAGCTTTCGACTTATGTTATCACTGATTAAAGTACTTAGAAGAAATGTCGGAATACCAGACCTCTGAATTTCTAATGCCTTATCTACCTATTTCCTTTAACTCGCAATAGCGCCATTTCTATATACTGTATCGCTATACGAGCACCAACCTCTTCCATCATCGTTGTAATGGTAGTTTTCCCCTAGCTACAATAATCATTTAGGCGGTGTTCACGTGTGTCGGCGTTCCTTATTTTGGTTTTCGGTTGGTGGCTTAAATACCAGTTGGGAAGAGCTTCTGGAAATGCAACTGGGTTGCAATTCTGAAATACAGCATATAGTCTGGCAAGACTACAAATTCTCAGTGGACCACTGGATAACAGTGTGTCAGAAGAGGAATAGGCAGAAAAATGAGATAACTTTAAAATCTTCAGTTGTAATACTAGCTAGGCTCACTTATCAGAAGACTGAATAGAAATAATAAATGCAAATGCCTTTTCCCAAGGCGAGGAGGCTGGCTGTGCACACAGATTTTCCGGACAAACTCTAGTACTCGACATTTTTAGAATAGAAATAACTGAGCATTGATATTTTACGATTTCAAAAGGGGATTACCATTCTTCCGACTTCTATAACGTTTGTAAGCTGCTTCCCCCAAACTCTCTTCAAGGAAGATCAGCTGTTAACAAGCGGTTCACCGAATTTCACCACCGTGGTCGGTGATCCCTGCATGATGAAGAACAAACAAGACAACTTCAAATTTTGAAAAATGTACTCTATATTTGAATAGTTAATTGATATAATAAAAAATCTATTTATATTCTATTTTCTTGTATAATCCACGAACGTATGGCTAGCCTATGTATTTGTCGGTTAATCTGATCAGTTGGCCGAGTTGACTGGACGATTGGAACAGTTGGAGCGGTTGTTGGGTAAGAAGAGCGTCGGTAGCAGCCAGATTCCAGAGGGTCAGTCGTCCGTGCTTGAATGGAGCTCGCGTTTGTGGGCCCGATCCTCCCTCCTCGATCCGGGACATCTGGAACAAGTGGAAGCCCGTCTGGCGGCCCTGTATACGAGACTGCAGGAACCCGCAGAGAAGAGAGAAGTTCCGCCGCCACAACCGGATACCCAGGCAAAGGTGTGTTATCATTCAGCATTGCTCATGAACAAAGGATAGGAACCGCTTGAAGCCTGAATCTGGAATGTGTGATAGGTAGGGCAGTACTGTGATTGTGAATGTGTTAAATGTTTTCTCCCCTTTCCTCTGTGTTGATGAACAGATTGCGGAACTTTACGAGTTGGTGAAGAAGTGGGATAGCGTGATTGACAGTTTGCCAACGATGGTGGAAAGATTGACTGCTCTGCAGGACTTCCACGAGGAAGGTAGGGTGAATCAGTGTGTACTGTTGCTCCTCTGGTCAGCATAGAGTTCTCCACACATCTTATGTTTCACCACCTCTTCAGACTTGGTCCCTCCCTCACTTCCTATTCTTGACCTCAACAGATAGCGCCTTCATCCTCCGGAAAGGGCTCGATAATTCACGAATTCTTTGAAATGAGTACTTGATCCTCTTTCTTGGTGGTGAAAGGCTGGCGGAATTATCCACTGCCTTTAACGGGATTCCAGTCATTGTTGACTGGCTGACATGGAAAACACCAAACCAAGCAACTTCTTTGGCTTCTTTTAGTGTTTGAGTGATTAAGAAAATTTCAAATCGTATTTGTAAATATATATTATTTATGCTATCTGTATCTAATCTTCCAGCATTGCAATTCAGCCAAGCAGTGAACACTTTCGACATCAATCAACAACAGCTCTCCAGTGTCTTCCAGGCTCATCAGGATTTAGTTAACAAGGTAATACAGTATTATCATTCTGTTTAGTGAATGCTGTCTGCGTAAGGATTATTTCGAGTAGTCATTCGGATCAGGAAATTTTGCTCTTCTTTATTCCAGCTTCAATACTCACTGAAAGAAAGTGTAACAACTGTGAAAACAAACTGTGATGTTCTCTCTAATCGACTACAAAATATGTGATCACATCGCGATAGGCAATTGGCTGACTATTTCTCAGACCGCCTTCCTTCGACTCCTAATCTGTACTCTATGGCTACTCCTGTTGGCCTTCTGCATTTATGTTCGAATGTCTTTTGAGATTATTTCTTTCGCATAATTGTAAAATAATTATTAAAGTCCAAATTATAATTTAGTGTTTATCTATTTAATATTTTACTCATACTTAATATCAGTTTTGCTTCATTAAAATACATTCAATAGTGCTTGCGAATTGTTTTAACGTATATACAACATTGTGACGTAGTGCTTTAATATGTACTGTCTGAATTTATAATAAATTTTGATTTTTGGAACGCAAGTGTGCAATGCAACAATTTTCTTTAAAAGCTGGTCTCAACTACAATGTATTTAATGTTATTGTGCGAAATACATACTGGTAATGTAAATTGCTAGTAGATCCGTTTAACCGTCATGCAAAATTTTCAAATTATTATTGCTCTTGATGCGTACGTGTAGACGACACCGTTGTTCTCCAATGGATTTGCAGACATTATGAGAAAACTTAACATGGAAATGAGGTCGCAGACAGGGAACCTAAGGAAGCTACATTGTAGTTGTAATGCCTTTGAATTTGCACCAGATTCTAATGAAAATAATATTACATTGCGGTACCTCTCTCAAGATCTCTGGCAGCATAACTACTAAAAAATGTCTAGTCCTTATATTGCAGAAAAAATATTAACGAAATCATAGAAGCAATGAATGTTAACATTGAAATACTGAAAAACTTGGTTGATACATGTAGGCGACAACTGTTTTTATTATGGTAGGTTCAGATTTTATACCGAAAAGAAAACGTAAAAATATTTTCATATTACATACATATATGACTCACTATATTTCCTACTGGACATGGCCGTATTTTAAAACCTCCCTCTATAGTCTTCCTCCAAAACGTAGTTGTTTCTGAGGAAGGTAATTTCGAGGGTGAGTAGGTCGTCGACTGGAGGAAGGTTTTATATAAAAGCGGTTAGAGTTTGAGGTCGACCTCGAAATTTTGGAGGGAGATTTAAAAATACGGCCCATAGTCCTATATAGCTGGAATTAAAACAAAAATCAAACCAGAAATCTATGGACTTTATTTGTCAGTTATATAACATTCTGGTCACCAAGGGAAGGGAAAAGAACGAGAGGATGACCAGGCACTCAGATGGAATGAAGACTTTGTAAAGTTTGTTGGAAAAACCAACTGCATGGAGACCTGTCGCCAAGGAGAGGTTGAATTGGAGAAATCATGCTGAGGCCTTCGCCCTGCAGTGGGCCGACACAGGCTGATACTGATACTGAAGTTTAAATTAAACAATTTTCCATAGAGAGATTGCAAATCATAATATGTTTTTAAACAGAGTATTTTTATATTGCCTGTTGCGACAGGTTTTAATTTAGTCTCTTGTCTTTTTTATTATTGAGATTACTGACAATTGTAATTTTATCCTAGTTTCCATTTTTGCGTTATGATCATTCGCTTTTTGTTTAAATAAGATAAACACAATATTTAGAGTTGATTGTTTCTATAATTTTCGAAACGAGATTTTGAATCAAGAAACATTCCTGAGCGATACCCAAGCGAAAGCGCAAAAACCATACCTGCATTTTATACCTACTGTATATTTTATCGTGTTTTGTAGATCTGTAATCATTCTAAGGGGTGACAGTTTTGTTATTATTGCTTTTGATATTTTCAGTCCTATTATAGCAGCACTCAACTATTTGTCCCTTTTGAAGTTTGTGTTTTGTCAGAAAAACTTCTACCACACTTGCAACAGTAATAGTCTGAATGAAAAAAGAGCCCCCCTTAGGATGAGCGTTTTGCTTGAATTTCGTGAAAAACCGAAACTCCTTTACAGAGACAGTATTCTTTTTCCTAAATTTTCCATTGAACTTCCGTTAGATTTCAGAGCCACCTGCTTCTGTTGTTGTGGAGAAAAATAGAAAATGAAAAATGCACGCACTTGCTGTTTTTATATACGACTGTCTGCAAATGAATTAATTGGTTGATCAATTTTGACAACCAAAATAAAATTAGAGGCGACTAAATTTATTTAAGAATTTGGACAGCAATATTAAAAATATAGCATTGAACAATCGAAAGTGATTGGACAAACTATAATAGAACGCAGACAGTAATGCTTTGAACATTATAATTGAGTACTATTTTTCAGCAATATAATCGGATTTGATAGATGTTTATATTCGAATCGAATATTTCTATAATCGATGTCTGCATAGAAATTTGGTACGATAAAGAAAAATCAATACTGTGTCACATGTTGATATTCCAGTCACCAACTCACCCGGTGGGTAGTTGGAATCATTAAAAAGACAAACATGCTATTTATGACACTTGTTGTCCAGATACGCAGACCAACAGAAACATTCACACATACTGTAGATCAACACAATCGAGTAGCAAACCAAAGTCTGGAAAGGAAGGGTTAGGCCAAAAATAATTGATGGGAGATGTACCGGGTGGTTAATAAATTATTATAATTTTATATCGGTCGTATATTGCTACTGGAAGGCGTTTTAATCTTGTCAATATATTTTATGGCATATTTTATAATATGGCATTTCTTACTAATATCTCAGCATAAATTGGAAATGGTTGGTATATACAAAAGCTATAGGAGCATTCTCTGTTCGACGAAAACTCAAGAAACGACATTACATGTAGTTGTCTGACTAAACAATACACCTTATATAGACATTGAAAAACAGCGACATAGGAACACTAGTTGACTTTCTACCCAAATGCACATATTAACGACAAATTGTTCACGCGCAAGACCAATATTGAATATTTTTCATCCATATTATATGTAAAAAAGTGGATAGTAATGCCTAAACGATAGCAGTTGCGGAATTTTTATATTATTTAAAGAAGTTTATTGAAAAACGATTTAGTTTCAATAGTTGCTTAGTTTTTGCCAGTTATTGATTTCAAATAGGAGGCTCCTCAATTTTATTGATTTTTCCGTTAATTTACATTACGCGCTTAAAACAACGTGAATATCTACAAAGATTACGTAAGCTTTGTAATAAAAAGTAGCGCTGTCTGCAAAATGCAAAATTTCAGTAATGAGGGTCCAGTAGTTTCGGCGGAGTATCGAAACGAACACACATACCAAAACAAAATCTGTTTTTCAGTATAATTAAAATTGGAATCAATTCTCCTTTGCATCTACGTACATTAGATTTATAGTGCTTTACGGTACTAAAAGCAACCTCATAGCGTCGGTTGCTGAGCATTTGCAATGCGGTGTGTGTCTGTTTGTTGAATTATCACACTATATATGTTTATGTTTATGTTATTGTACACGTGCCAAAGGCCAGCTAACAAAACATGTTAGCATAAATTGACCAATAATAACCAAGAGAAATAAATATTACGCAGTACCTGCGGGGAACAAATGCTGCACTTTGGTGTGAATCAAGGGTTATGTACACGTGAGATTGCCTGACGTACCATATCACGCCAATTCGTTGGAAAATCATGCGGGGATGTTTTGTAATTATGGAAGCATTGTTCTTTAGCCGAGAGTTGCTAACAATCGACAACTATTGCAGCAATCTAATGTTGAATGCGCGTTAATACGGGAAGATGTTTCGATTATACTTGAAGCAATTAAATCAAATTGCAGAAAGAAATTTTATGGTGTCGATTTTGATCATCTCTAGAAATCTTGTTTTATTTATGTATTCCTTCGTTGGCTCAAGTGTTTCATTTCCAATACCTCTTACACGAACTGGGGACACAACTAAAGCCTTCACATTTTCACGTTTCTCATCTGAAATTTGTTTTCGGGCGCCTGTTCCTTTTTTCGGGTACGTGTTAATGGATCCCTTTTAAAACGTGCAACAAGATTGTCAAATTGATGTTTTGTATAATTTTTCAAAAGAAATCAGGTAATACCTTTCAACACTTTGAAAATCAAATAAACTGAAGTGCTATCGAAGGATAAAATGTTATTTTCTCACTCCTCAACATCAAAAAGGCGTATGAATCAGTCCATTGCCTTGGCTGATCTTTTTAGAGAGACGGATGCGCGGAAGAAAGTATGGTTTTCTGACTACGCAGTGTTTTCACTGTGGGCTGCTTTGAATTATCAAAATGACAGAATTTACCGAGAGGTAAATTTGAAAACAAATACTGTATACTCGTATCTAATAAAGATCTGTTAGTTGAATTTTACAAATAACAGCCCTCTACAATGTGTTATGCTGCTGTGTCCTTTTATGAAAAAACAGTACTGAGTTTTATTGAAGCCTCCGCTTCGGTTCAAGAGCCACCATCCTCAGTACAGAAGAAAAAAGAAAACTGTAAATCAAAAGGTTGATTTATGAGGAAATGTGTCCTCAAATATTTCAATATATCGATAAGGTGATGGGAGATTCAGCATGGGCATTGCAACAAGATGGTGCCAGGGCTACTGTTGACTTCCTTCGAAATGCTACTCCAGATTTCATTGAACCTTACAAAACGTCCATATCTGAACGTAATGGATTATTATATGTGGAGATTGTTACTGACAGACACAAATAGTTCGACACAATATAAACACAATTGATGATGAACTAAAAGTCACCTTGATAGACGCCTGGAATAACCTTACACCAGCTATACTTCGAACTACAACAGAAGCTTTGATTCCACTGTTAAGACAGTGTCATGCAGCGCAAAGAAGCCATTTCAAAGATATGTGAATTTTCTTTGAATTTCTTGTAAACATGTAATAAAAAATGATAATAAAAATATTTCATTTAAATTTCCCGCATTTCAAATGACTATCCTGGATATTATACGATTTGGGACATAATTAAAATAATAAATAAGATAAAAGTTTACTCAATTTTTTGGCGAAGGATTTACACCGCATATACACCAGCACTCAATCAGATATAGAAAACCTGTAGTTTTCAGCCTGGAAGTATATAAAATTAGCTTTGTGAATTTGCTAACTGCAACTGGTCTTGCAAATTCTAATCACTACACTGCAGAACAGTTGGAACCACGTCTCTCTACTATACACTCTAATCGTTTATTTTTATGTGTTCATAGTTAAAAAATAGACGACTCGCACTTTATATATAGGTTGTTTTTCTTTATCTCATCTAAAGGTTTTATGCTAACAACGATTGAAAATATATGCCCGATTTGTATGCGAGAATTTCATCAGCGCATACTTTGACGGCAAATCCGCTTAGATGGATTGAAAGTAATTAACCAAAGCCTATGTTGAAGGAAAGTAGAGTGAATTGATCGGGTAACCCTGTACTTTCATCAGTGTTACGCTTTTCATAGAGAGAACAGTTTTTATCTACGCTACAAGGACCTTACAGAAGACTCGCTTTTACGCGGAAATGCGCATTCTGTACTTAATATCAACTTTTCCCTTTGGCTATTCAGGGAAACTAAATATTGTATCACTTTATAAGCAAACGCCAAACAGGTAATAATATATGAAATGATGTTCCAACGAAAAAGTGAAACTGGTTGAACTGTACAGTAAGTCAATTCAAAACAACCACACTTTGAAAATTTAAATTCATATGATTTTCAGGTTCTCTCTAACCGTCCTTGGCGCTGTTATGGTAACCATCTGACATCTGTTGACATGGAGTATTTATAACATACAGTATTTGATATTGGGATTGTGCAGAGTCTAACCTTCACCTCACTTGATCACTCTTTCTATCTCTTGGAGACTACCGTGTTACCTCTAGCACCTCGACGCACACGGTTATATACTTGAGCATATATAGGGGTCGCCATAAAAACCCGCGCATGAAAATATAAAAGTTTTAAAAGCTCATAACATGGTCTACACAGTG
>JAUYWV010111484.1:0-21165 GCA_032274565.1 Nematoplana nigrocapitula
CATCCCTGGCCGGATATATCTCTTTAAAAATATTTACAAATATGTACACATGCACCCAATGCTTCTCCTCCTCCTCATATTTACAAGTCAGTCACTTCTCATCCACAACTTTACAAATATTTATAATAAATACAAAATTGATGGAGTAAGGTTTTGGGTATCACTCACTTCAATTGGCGACGAGGATGAGTAACTTACCTATAAGTTGCAAATTCCTTCTCCCCATTTTTTGACAATCCTGGTGACACACGACCACGCGTCCGTTGGGAAAACTGGAAAGCTCAGCTTGACAATTTCTTTGTGCTGACGAACCTCACACTCCCATCAGACAACCAACTGTCCGACCAGGCTAGAAATACCTATCTATCTTTGCTACTCGGCAGTGAAGGCAGTCGAGTTTTGATGGTCCACCCCATCGCGGCACAAGCCAGTAGTCTGAACTATGTGGAATTCGCCAAGGATGTTCAACTGCTGTTCAATCGACCCACCAACCCGCTTCGGCCCGAGTTCGAGTTCTGAAACAGGAGGCAGGGGTCCACGGAGTCCTACGCACCTTATATGTTGAGTGCCAGCGCCCGTCGACGGAAGAATGCCACAACCTAGCCATTCAGCTAGCTATATAGGATGCCATAATCGTCGTACGCAGGAGACTGCTGTGAACTTTTTAGAAGTCACATATCATACAGGCAGACGAATCAACTCAATCATCATCAGCGGCTTTTCGCCACGACAAAACTCTGGCTGCGCTCGAGACACAGCGACGACCGACATAACGCTCTACGTTTCCACGTCTACCTCAGTCCAACGCCAGCTTTGCTTCGCAGTCGAGACCCCACCAGCACGCCGGAAGTTTGCCGAGCAAGCCTTGCGGGGGATGCGGCTCACCCATACAATGACACTCGATGTCCTGCGTTTAACCAAATAAACATGCAACCGTTGTGTCAAGCTACACCATTTTGGACAAATGCTATACGACCAAGCCTAAGATACCCCCGACCGCGACTTTTTCTACTCCAGGGGCCGATCGGCCGAGTTCATAAAACACTGTAACTGATAGCTGTATTTTCACAGTTACCGGTTTTCGTTTACCGCTGTAAAATTATTAGATTTCATAAACGACTGATAATCCTGCGCCGGTAGCTGATAGCTGTAAGTGGACCAAGAGGTCAGCCCACCATTGTTGCTGTTAAATGAAGCGTAGTCACCCCGTACCAATACCAAGTTCTCTCTGTCACCACTGAGCTTTGATCCAACAACAGATAGCAGCAAAGTAAAAAAAAGCAAACATGGAAGGAGAAAGGGCGAACTATAGTGTAAAATCGGGGCATCCCGACAGCGATGTCATAGCAGGGCAGACAGTGCTTCACGTGGCGCTTGGATTCTGCGTCGAGGCTGTGCCACGTACCAGAAGGTGAGGTGCAACTGGCGCTTTATTCTCACTATGCACGGGTGCCATTCATGGGCGGCCGCCAAAATCGTTGCCCGTAGCGATGTTGGTCTTACCGCGAGTAATTAGTCCATCGACAGGTCTTCTCTGACCGTGTAGTAGGGAAGTAGGGCGCCGGGAAGAGTGTTCTTCTGAGGCCACTGCGAGGCCGGAGATACTCCGTGACCATCCCGGGAACCTCATCTTGGGCCGTGTGGTCGCGCAAGCTGCCATGAAGATGGGCGAGGCTGTTAGACTAGCTATCGTAGTCTGAATGGGGTCTTCGTCAACCAGCGTCCGCCGCCAGGTTGGTACAACATCGAACTTCGCTGATTTTCTGGTCGAGGAGTCCGCCGTGGTCCGTTTCAGTGTAAATTTCCGCACCAGTAGAAACTTTTCCCAATGCTCCACAGACTGCAAAAACAATCCAGTGCCTCTCGCTCATTGGTCGCGAAATTGCGTTCCCGTCTCGAGAGGGTGTGCGACGCAAATTGGATGGGGACTCTGCAACCATCTTGTATCTGAAAGAGCTGTGCACCGACGCCAATTGATGACGCATCAGTGGTCACAATAGTATGTGCGTTGAGGTCGAATATCGCCAGCTCTGATCGCCAGATGCAGATCCGCCGCCAGCGCGCTCTTCAGACTGTCAAATGCACTTTGTTCTGCAGCTTTCCATTTAAAAATGTTTCCCTCCCAAGCCATCGCGCTGAGCGCGTCAACCATTTCCACCAAGCCTTGCCTAATTAGACAAGAAACGGACGGGTGGTTCGTGTGCGCAGAGAAAAAGGGAAAATAGTGACTCCGGCATTTGTTATAAATAACCCGGAAGTTCGTCCAGATAAATATTTGTTTAGCGCCTTGTTTGATTCGTTCAGACAGAGTATCTGGAAAAGGAATAAAAGTAGTTAACTACGAGACGACAAACCCGAGGTTACACAGACAGAGCAGCTGGGAAGGAATAAAGTAGTACTGCGACGAGACTTACCTGAACCTGTGACAATGTCGAAGGGAGCAATACTTCCTACAATATTAGATGGTATGGCTGCTTGTTGAATGTAGTATAAAAAGTAAAGATACTAGATAAGATTGAAAATAGAATTATGAAAGACCTACTAGTTCTAGGCAAAATAGTGGAAAAGAGTAAGATGAAGGGCCTTGCTATCAATTGTAAAAAGACAAAGTATCACTATCAGCTAAAAATTGATGAAGTCAACATCAAACAAGTAAAATCTTTAAACTACCTATAGTATAGGACACTTGTGACTTAATTAACACATTCGCTGCCTGATTTTGCCATTACGAGTTAACTCGTAGTTAAGTAAATTTCTTATAATTTATTTAAAAACTACTCGATTTTCAAACATTGTTTTAATAATGTAAGTTCATACTAGTGCACATTTTAAAACTATGAAAATGTGACATTACTACTTTCATATATTGTAGAAGTAGTAATAATTAAACTATTACAACCTTGGCATACATGAAAGAATTTTAAAAATTTGCTTGGCAGCGAACGTGTTAATAGATAGCAAATGTGATTCAGAAATCAAAAGAAGATTCAGCATATCAAGGCAATCATTTCAAAAGTTAGAGAGAGTATTAAGAGATAGAACGATAGCGATTGAAACAAGGAAAAGAATTCTGTGCTATTCTGTCTATTCCATTCTAACTTATGAAAGTAAATGTTGGACAATATCATCACAGGTAGAAAGCCTGCTTGAAGCCATTGAAATATAGATTTTGTGAAGAATGCTCAGAATATCCTAAATAGACCACATTTCAAATGAATAAGTCCTAAATAGAGTAAGAAAAGAAAGTTGATCAAATTGATAATAAAAAGGTAGCTCGAATTCCTGGGTCATGTTGTCATGAAAAAGGTACTAGAATAAATTATAACAATGCATGATTGATGAGAAAAGAAAAAGAGGACAACCTCGTCTAACATATATAGAAAGTATTAGAAAATGGATACAGGTGCAAGTACCAGAGGAACAGAAGGAAAACTTGACTTTATGAATTTTGTGGAAGTCCATGGTTACCTATGTCTTAGAGGACACGGTACATGGATAGATAAAATTACATGCCAGTAAAACTGAATGCTATCATTTTTGATTGCTTTCTTCTACCGGGTGATTCATAATTACTAACACAAAGTAAATCCTTAATATTAAGTTATTACATAACATTTATCATCCAAACTTAGTATGCAGATAGTAAACACTTATACAATTTTTCTAACTAAAAATCATTAAACAATTTACACTAGTTAATCAATAATATTGATTTAAATCTAAATTACAATATTTCCATTAGGCAATTTGAATTCAAAGCTTATTGAAATGCCTTTTACTGCATTGCATCAATAATAATAAGGCGTAAGTATTCTAGTGAACTATGGCTGAAAATTGTTCAACTGTTTTATCTTTTATGTAAATAATCATTCACTTACGGCTCACGCATTCATCTACTGTATATGCCATACTGGCCAGAGACCACTGCGCTGGACTAAGAGCAATGTCAGAGATGTTGTTTTTAACTTAGAGAATAAATTTACTTTGTTAGACTAGTAGGATTACCCATATAATGTGTGGCTATGGCGAGTGCAGTTTGTTAAGAGAATTGGCAAATCGATTATAAGAAAGTCTGACCCTGAAAATTGGCAAAGAAAAACGTGCATAAATGAATTTTTGTTTATCTGCAGCATATTGATTTGCCATGCAGCGCATAGAGTATCCTTACATGCATCAAAGTGTTACGTACGCACTACCATTGGTCAACGTACGTAACAAAACTGACAAACATCAAACAAACAAATTTTAAAAATCATGCTGAAGAGAAACAGTTTTCAGATTCAATTTCGTTATTAAGACTCTTAATCTGGACTATATTGATTTAGCTTTGCAGCTAGCAGCTACTCTAGTATACCATATATTGATTTTCAATGCAGTAATTGCCTACTGCAGAATTCAAATTCCTACGAATACTGGAAATCATCTATTAGCATGTTTTTTGGGGTATTTTCTGCTGTGGGCCTCTCAATTAGAAATTTTGCATCTCGTGGTTATTTTTCCCATGTTACCCATTAGCGTAGCATTGTTTTGAGTCATCAAGCATGCAAATCGGCCAAGAGAGTTGGGAGATAAGTACCGGTCAAACATACATACATCTATACACACAAACATTTCTCTAATTATTGATAGGATGTGCCAAATTTTGTCCGAATCAGTAATGTAAATTTGGAGATATTGGACATAATGTGTTAAAACTAATTAATAATGGTAAATGCAATATAATTGGTCAGTAGTAATTTCACTGCATCCTGATGCATTTTTAAGTATAGCTATAAAAATGCTGTAAACCTTTCGTAGTCTTAAAAAGGTCTACAAGACCCTTAAGACGGAACCTGTGGCCACCATATGAATGAAAGTTAATCAAAACACAACGCATGTTGTGCCCAGCCATTGAAAGGGTGTGTACCGATAATTTCAGCTCTGTTTGATTGTCTACGAAGAGATAGCAATGACACACAAACAATTAATTTTTTCAAGCTCTCCATCGTTTCACATTCTGAGGATGATTACGTTTTCAATATATTCATCATTGATTATCTCTGTGGTGATAACTGCAAAGCATGTAATCAAGGTAAATGATATTTGCACAATTTTATATTATTCACCATACACGTATTTGCTTCGGTATTAAATCTAGTCATAATCACCGGAACACGGTAAAACCTATTAGAATATACATTGCAATAGCTCATTTCACTGCACTGCGTATTAAATCTATATTATTAAGCAAGCTCCGTAATTTCTGAGTCGGTCGGTCGGTCGGTCGCGTAATGTTAGAACGCGTCGTCTGATTAGTCAGTTTGCTGATAGAGAGAGAGAGCGCGCAACTTGATTCACTCACACGCTCACACACAGTCTGGCTGGCTTAAAGCTGCACAGTCGGCGAAGCTGATCTATTGATTTTAATTTCTCTCTAACTCTGGCGTAATCTATCTCGCGTTGAACACAATTAAGACTACGACGCTGCACTATAGGTGGATGGTACGTCTTCCGCGCTAGCTGCGCTGACTATTTTCTATTTACTTCTTGATTATATAAATATCAGTTAGATTTCTAATTCCAATTTTCCAATATTCCCAAATGTCGGTTATTCATAACAACAATTGCACGCGTAGCTGTAGCGGGTCACTGGTGCAGTATTATTTGTATAACACTCAAAATAATTACTTAGAACAGTATAATTAATTTAAAATCGGGATAGCATATTGTATGACAGCAAGAATGTAACATTTGGTATAACTCTACAGTGATTTTGCATAAAAGTATTTTGACTTTTTAAATGAGCACTTTGATCTTCAAACAGCAGAAAGAGAGGGTGAATAAATGGTACACACACTCATATACATTTCGCCGCTTTGGTCAAGTCTTTACCCACTTCGACTTAGGACAGCAACATGTACAAACTTGTTCAGAGTAGGAATGTAATGAGTACTATGTACACGATGCAAAATACAAGCTATATGACTCGGGAAATGAGATAAGGGCCGACTCAGTATGTCTGGAAACTGTAGCACACCACAAACAACCGTCAAATAAAAGCAGGTGATAATACACAATAAAAATGTAATATACTGTACAATCACTGAAATTATGAGGCTACAAGCGTCATGGTCCTTTTAGCACTTTTAATATGTTCAAAAGAAAGTTCTCAGTAGGATTTTACGAATTACACAATCTCCTTTAATTAAAATAGTTTTACCACTTTTATATAAAGTTCACTTGAATTCCTCCGTCAACAATTATCACTACTGACTAGATTGGGTCTCCACACAATACTGTACTGAATTTGTGAGACCGAAGGTGATCACTCTGAAAGTCACGAGAATATAATGTACTGTATAACCGGTTGCGTGAATAAATAGCATCTATAGCTATATATGAAATCAGTCGTTTCTGGAGAGCGTTACACTGTAGTCACAGACAACAAAGGATTATCCATAGGAATACCTCCGGGTAACGCGTGGGTCCCGCCTTGCATCGCAAGAAATTCATTGTTACTACCCGAGCCAGAGCGATCCTGTCGACTTTGGTCTCTATGTCGTATGATGGCGGCTGCAGTTTTACTGCTGGCAGAACTACTCTGACGGTCTTCCGAGTTTGATCCAGACCGGAGTTGAGCTTCCTTTTTCTGGCGTCGATGCTCCTTGGCTTTCTCCAGGTGTTTCCGTCTTTCTGTTTTGTTCCAATAACGACCTAATTTCATTTCGCTCATGGCATCATCGTCCGTTGTGAGACCACAACGCTCTTCAGCCAGTCTCTTCGCTCGCTCCTTCAGAATTCGAGCACTGTAGAAAGGTAAATAAATACAGGTAATTATAATTTGACAAAGTAATAGATGGTACTACTGTACTGTTCTAATTGAACAAAATTTATTATCATATGCACGAACTTCACATCATTGTTGCGATAAACTATTTTTATATTTAAAAATTATGCTGCTACAGTACAGTGCATCATCCCCAGTGAAGGACAACAGAACTAAGTCATATATTTCCAAAAGATCGGGCGCTATGAACTATCGGTGGGGTTTATGCTATGTAATCAGAGTACCCATTCGTCTGAAATGGCGTCATCCATATTGCATTCCAATCATTCACATGCTTCTCCTCAAGTTCCAGGGTCAAATTCACCAACTCAATCTATAATATTTATAGCACAATCAATCAACCATGTCAATTTCATTTGTATAATTGCCGCCATCCTTACAAACTTGTATTACTCACATTAACGACTGAAAGCGATCATAAGAAGTGTTCACCATCAGCATTAAGTGCCATGTCCAACAAGGACGTTGGCGATCATGGATTTTTACCTCTTCCGTTCTTTTGTCGTGCTTAATACTCACTATACTTGATCTGAAAGGTTCATCCATTTACTCAGACTGAGACTGCCAATGTTCCTCTGCTTCTTTTTCCGTCGAACTTATCCGTCACAACCAGAGTTTCTATACCTTCTTTTCTCATTACGCATGTCCAAATAATTCAAGCTTTTTTTACGAATTGTTTTCATAAAATTTCGTTTGTTTTTGCTTTGTTAAATACTTCCTCGTGCATGAATCGCTCTGTCCAAGATATTCTCATAATCCTCCTGAGAAGTGAAATGTGTTATCTCCTGCATTTAATTTAACCACTTCTTGACACCGGCTCTGGAAAGACTTTCTCTTATAACATTTTATCCTGAAGACATGCATAAAATGTTGATGTAAAACTGCTTGAAAAACACTTACCGAACCGGACGACGAGTGATATAACGCGTTCCATCTGGCCTCTTCTTCACCACCCATTCCATGGCCTGTGATATTTCGACATCCTGTGGACAGGCGTAGTCGCCAACGTTAGTGCCACCACATGTGTCGTCATGTTTGGCAGTTGTCGATAAACCATTGGCGGGATTAGTAGTGGTCGTGGTTGTTGATATCAGAGGAGCATTGGAATTTGGCGGAAGATGAGTAGCAGCCGTGGAAACATTATTGGGTGGCTGCTCGGACAAAGGAGGATATCTGCTTACAGAGCCACAACCTCCGGGTCTCTGTTGTTGTTGTAGTTGGGCTTCAAAGAGCTGCTGCTGCAGTCGAATGGTGTGTTCGAGGTTGTAGGGAGTGGTGTACATCACTTGATCATAACGGTCGTAGACATCGTACTGAAGGGTTTCTGGAGAAACAAAGCAGTGATGAAAGATTTCAATCATATTTTTTTAATAAGCGTCTTCGGTGGATAATTATATCAATTTGACGGTAAATGTTCTCCTTATTTGCAAAAAAAGTGGAAAACATCATATATATCAAATGGGCATAAGTAGTAAGGGTTTCATTAACTGTAAAACAAAACAAAACGCCTCGTAACAACATTATCCGCCTCGGAGGGATTCAGGTTGGAACTAGAAATAAGAGAATCCTTTCTACTGACATTAATTATGCATAGCATTCATTTCAAATAGCAAGAAAATGCAAAGGAGTCAGAACAGGAGGCTCACCCCCCCCCAAAAAAAATATTCTAAAGTATAAGACTAAGAAAAAATATTAACACAATGTTATATACAGAAGTAGACTTCGACCGTTATCTTCTCTCCATAGATGAAAATAACTTGTATGATCATGAACTAATGGAAAGAGTGTTTCAGAAAACTTTCAGCTGACTCTCATCAGCAAGGAGCCTTTTAACATCTTGCTGAAGGTTCTTATGATTCCTAGTCCGATACGAATTTCATTTTGGAGGCGAGATTGGACTATCCTAATCACACAGAAGACAAGAGCAAAGATCTTTCTTTTGCATACTAAGAAATGACAGCGGAAGAAAATATGATAAAATTTTTAATGAAAACCAATTGGAGTCGACTAATGGAAATGCGCTATACAAAAATAGAATAAACCCTATAAAGACTGCGGAACATCAATTTCAACTATCTTAGATTCGTCTTGCTCAAATACAGATGGTTTGATAAAACATAATAAAATTCTCTTTCAAAGCAATAAAGGCTCACCAGAAAAAAGACATAAGGCGTTCAGTCTGAAAAAGAGTCAACAATTGTTAAGTAGCTTTTCGATGATAATGAAAAATGTAATCGGGATGTCGCCAGATTGTGTAGAAATAATCAGTCATATAGGAAATTACAATTCATTAAAAAGTATATTAGATTTTCCGACAATTTAAAAAGTTTCACAAAATTCCAGACCATTTCAATAATAATACAATTGTCTAGACTAATAACTAAATTTAAATACTTTTACTTCTCTTTGCAGACCCGTGGGCACCCGGATATTTTGCGACATCAAGATCAGATACCTACTCTACCACATAGGCCATCAAAGGGGTTAGAATCGCTGATTAACTAGGCGGCGTAAAGAGAAGTTGTAGTGCAAAATCGCTCGAATCAACAGTAACACATTCATTCTTCATTTTGTGACTTTCAAAACGTTTACGCAAACTCAGGAATATGTAGTTTTTAATATCAAGGGTCGCAGTCATATATACTGTCCAATGCCTTCCAGAAACGCACATTATATTATTTGATATAGAAAAACAAGGCAACAGAAAAAACGCAATTTAAAAGTAATTAATGACATTTAGGTACATGACATTATAAAAAAGATTGCTGCGATAAAAAGAAAATATATTTGCAGAAATACTAATTGCCTAATGCACCGAGGATTAAAAGAAATGCCCTATATATAGGACTGTGACAATGATAACGACACAATACCGATTGGCTAATAGTGTTTAAATGCAATGCCTGAAACTAAGGCGGACTTAATACTTCATGCCAAAAGAATATATAGGGATCGATACAGCATTTAAAAAACAACTTTTCTCGCACTGCGGCAGACACAAACCTGAATAAATATTTTAAAATGTGTTAGTTTCTGTGGAGCATTCAATTCCAGTCATATACAAACATAATGTAGGCACACAAACAATATTGCTTCCGTGTTCATTATCCAATCAGTTTTATGAAGACACTAATTAACGCTTTTGCAATATTATACGTCATAAAAGTCCATTAGGTCTATTATTCAAGCAAAAAAATAGCTAAATGTATTATCCCGGTCACATTGACCAGTGGTGATTTAATTTATAAAAATTGACAATTATCAACAAAAGGAGAGTCACTGCATTAGTGATTTGGGAGACAGCAAAATCCGCTACCTGTCAATCAAAACCTGCCATCCCATTTTTATCCAACCTTTGCAACTTTGTCTAATCGTTGCAAGCAGGCCATTTTCCAGACCGTAAGCCCACCTACATGCTCCTCAAATTAATAAATAAAACCACTCTCATTCTGCCATTTATTTGAAAAAAGAAGGAAACCCAATTATAAAAATGCATCACACAGACAAATTGCAATTTAATTAATGATATGCACAAAGCAGGCAGATAAAGGGAAGAGAAAAGAAAATTAGATTTTTATTGACTCTATAACTAAAACATTTCTTGTAATTGATATAAATTTGTTATCGGTGAAAAAAATAAGAAACATTTTTGGTTACAATTTGTTAGAAATTTCGTGACGGAGACAATTCAAAGTATGTTAGGAAAAATAGAATTATTGCAAGTACAACTGATTAAATCCTGTGACTTATTCAAATGTTTTGTTTCATATCCTAGAACAACATTAGATGTACATCATTTGTTAATGTACTTGCTACATCAAAACATGGAAAAAGTCAACTGTCCTACAAAAATACCACCTCATGACGTATAATCTTGTGTGTCCTGCATTAAACATGCTTTGAACAACATGGTCACATTTTTAATTTTATTTTGCGTCCATATTATTCCAGCTAATTCTGTTTGACACAAAGCAAACGACAACTGTCAACTTACCAGGATGTCCTTTGCCATGGTGCCTTGATTGTTTCTTCCGATCATGCGATTTGGATCGATCTCTGGTTCGGTTTCCTTTCTCTATCTCGGTCTTATTTCCGACCCCATTGCTGGTGACGATCAGAGTCTGTGGAGCACCGGGGTGCAGTCCCGGTAGACAGGTTTCTGTTTGCTGCTGGGGTAGTGGCGGCAGGAGACCCGCTTTGGACCGCGAACCGCTCTGCCCGCTGCCCTTCGTGTGCTGACTGTCCGTGTCTGTCTGGGTGCTCTTCTCCGAATCGCTGGGGGGCAGGGGCAGGGGCCCGCCTCTCGACGACGCCAGGGAGCTTCCCGACTGACTAGACTGGCGTCCAGGGGGTGTGGCTTGCGGTGGCTTCGTAGCCAGACAGAGCATCGATCCGCCCTCTTGGGCCGCCAATTCGAGAGTCAAGGGAGTACTGCGAGTACTGTCACCAGTGTTGTAGGCACTTGTGTTCCCACTTCCGCTGCCTGCAGCCAAGAACAGTGAGATGTTATGATATGGGAACAATAAACAATAACAATAATAAACTATTTCGATAAATATTTGTCGATTCCCTTGGCCCATGTGTTTGAAAGAATAAACTCATTTGCACAGCAACAACGTAAAGAATCGCGAAGCTATTTATTAACATTTTATGACACACAGGAAACATGCCTTATCAACAAGAATTCCACACAAGCTCAAAATGTGGGACATAGTAAAATATTGTCTCGCATGGCCTGCTCCAGTAGTCAGCAATTATTTGGCCAGTCCTTTTCGTCACAACCCCTTAATGTCTCTGTGCCTCATAATCCAAGTTTTATTGATATCCATAAAGCGACCAAAAGGGAATTGTTTTAGTTCTTTTTGGTTAATTTACCCGAAATCGGGTCATTGAGATTCGCCATTTTTAAATATGCTGATGACGGTTTAAAATGATAGTCCAAATTATTAGGATGACAGTTCAACACACGACAGCCCATTTACTCTCTGGTTTTTAATTCAATATGTTAATATGATTGTAGACCAATGAAATGTGATGATTCAGTTCCGGTTTTAAATTTAGTTGGTTTGTTTGTTTGCATGTCCCTTTGTGGATCCAAAGCACCACCACCAGAAGGATTAGGTAATTTATGGATAAAACAATGGAACAGACAGAATATGAGGAGTCTGTTATTGGGGTCAGTGGATATAGAAGATTTGTGCATTTATAAAGTATTTATTATAAGGTATTTTCAAACTTTAACAAGGCTATTGTACATCTTGTAGCATTATTGTTAGATTATCGTAAATATTCAAGGAGATGTGAATCGCACACCCGAGTCTATGACTGCACAGACAGTACAAGTTTGCAGTACACATACTGTACTAGCTGAAACTGATTGGTTGATTTCAGTTTGTAAGAAAATTTTACAAAAGTAAAAATGAGTTATTCATATTCATACAATTGCATACAGCTGAATTATTCTGGTAAAAAGAACGGGTTAGATAGAACAAATTGGTGCCATTCTCAAACACAGTGTGTCCCGGTCAATTATAGGTGCAAGTATGGGGGTTCGATATCTGTGACCACCAGATTTTCTTCTTTTGCTGCTGGAACATTTCTAATATAGTGAAAAAGCAATGCTGTAAGATGTAAATTTTCCAAATATAGTTTGCTCCGTATAGATTAAAAAACCATCTTTCTCGATCAATCTCAATAACTAATCATATTTTGATCTAGGTGGTCATTGCCATTAAGAAATTTAGTCCTTCATTAAATAAAACTTTATCAAATTGTGGTGCTTCTTATTTTTTAAAATATCTTTCCGTGAACTTTTGCCCTGTAAATTTTATTTTGTTTAAATGTAGTTTAACAGCAAATTAGCTCTATTTTCAAACTTTCCACCGTGTTTTAACATTGGACTTTGTCTCACCAGTTGGATCTATAAGTAAACGTACATTCTTGTGTTAGTATTTGGTTTATTTTGTAATTTGTGTTTCAGTATTGCTTACATTTCAGCCTGACGATGGCTATTGCATAACCGAAACATGTTGCTCAATAATAAATAAATGGTTGCCAGTTTTCTTTTTGTCTTACTTTTTATCTTCCGTTTACGTGAATAATTAATCGTATTAGGCTCCATTATCTTGTCCATAAAATGCTATATACTTCAGAATGAAAGTAGTATATGTATTTAGTAAGCTTTCAGCTTTGATATAGCATACTCACAACGAATGCGATTCTCTTAAAATACCGCTTTTGGGAAAAGGTTTGTATATGAAGTAAGTTTCGACGCGGACTTTAGATTTATAATAATAGTGAAAGTCTTACTTCGATAAGAAAAGGTTTTTGAAAAACTAGGGTTTCTAAGTTTTACCCGAGTACTAAATAAACCGATGGATTGATCGAAACCAAAATATTTCTGACCTATAAGTTTATAAATTAAACTTAGTAGCATAATTTTATCCCAACTAACCGCAGTATTGATAGGATCTAAAATATATTTGCTCAAAAATGTTAATCTCTTCTGTACGCTTCTTTTCCTTCTATTGTGACTATATATAGACTAATATACCCGAAGCTTCTGGAACCGGACACATCGGATGACCCATAAGTCGAACAGGTGGAGCATCCAAGCGTGTTCCCATTCGCGGCACTAATCGTTGCTGTCTGAGAATCTGCAACTGTTGTTGTTGGATCTGATGTTGCGGATCGTCCGGTCTGATTGGCCGAGGTCGGACCAAGTTGCTGCTAGGAACCACCGGGCTGGGATGGACTGGTTGGGGAGAAGAGGTCTGATCACAAGCAGCATTTCCCGTAGACTGTTGAGCTTGTTGAAGGCGTTGTTGTTTCTGCAATTTGATCCTGGCTAATTCTTGGCACTCCATAGCCAGTGTCTCCATCGCCTAGAGGACGATAAGTGTACCGCATACTAATTAGCAATGGAGAGATTACGACGAATATCCAAATGTTCTTAAAGTTCTGTTATACAGTTAGAGAGAGAGCGAGAGAGAGAGATGTTCGGTTCACATCGAGAGGGGTCATGTAGTCTGATAATAAAATCGCCGCAAAACAAATAATTCACTCTGATTTATGTCTCGAACTGCGGCTATAAAAACAGTAGGTGAGTGGAGAAAATCGAACTATTATAGCAAGCAGGCGTCGCAAGAGGATTCAAATCGGCCGAAAGAGTACGACCCCAAATGCAGCGCTCTTGATACGCACTACAACATGACGCTTGGTGTCAGCTGCACTGTCCGTTTTGTCTTTATACATTCGACAGTGCTTCTTGTGCAAATCTATCGGCAAATCCGCGATACTGGATTTGTTCGCATACCCGCTGCACTACCAGCTCCAATCACGTACCGTAGTTAACTTGTCGAATGTATATGCACTGCGTGATGGAAGGCACTCGATTAAAATAGCAATGTTTATGTATTTCTCGCAATAAAAATAAAATCGTCCTTTTTATAATAACTACTTGATAGCAAATGTATTACAGAAAGAATATGGAATATTTTTAGATGCGTCCTCACATCTCTATTAAAGGATCTGGATGGATGTACTGTATGTCACCGTTTTGTTCAGAGTCGATTTAAATTAGGCGTTCGCATAAAACTCCCGATATCTTCTTGGAATTGTTCCATCCCGACTGAATTATATGGACAATCCCAGGGATTTAAACTTATCAACTTTCTCTAAACTTTCCCCTTGCAGGCTTATCCCTGAGTCTTGATCTTCTTTAGACCTCATCTATTTTGTCTTTTTCCAGAGTCCTCTAAAGCTCTCCTCCAATCCTCCAGTTTATTTCCCACCACCTCATTTCGAGTGTCGCCCAACTCAATATCATCTGCACCAAGGGGAAGGTTATTTGATCCCTCGGGACAACACATCCATTATCAGATCGAAGATGCTTAGGGAAGATCCTTGGTGTAGTCCTACTCTGACAGTGATCTCGATTGTTGGACCCACAAGTCTGCTTCTTATTTGGGTCCTCGCTCCTCCATACACATCATGCATGATTTCGGCATACTTCTCTGGTACGCCCTTCTCCCTCATACACGTCCAGATCTTCTGCCGTGGTACTCTATCATACGCTTTCTCCAAGTGAATAAAAATCATATCTCTGTTTTTCCGTGGTTTGTCTTAGCGTAAATATTGCATCAGTGGTTCCTCTACAGGACATAAAACAAAACTGTTCTTCTCCAATAGCTGTTTCCATTCTAAGTCTTTTCTCAATAATCCGTTCCCAGACTTTCATTGTATGCGACATAAGTTTTATTCCTCAATAATTTCCGCAGTCGTGGATGTCTCCCTTTTCCTTGTAGATAGGCACAATTACACTCTCCACTTTTCCGACATTTTACCCTGCTCGTAAATCTGCGTCAAATCGTTCAGTATATTTATTCCTTTTTCTCCGAGACACTTCCACACCTCGACTGGTATCTTGTCTGGTCCCTTAGCCTTTCCATTCTTCATTCTCTTCAGCGCTCCCCTCACTTCCTCCTTTATATACACTGCCCTAGGGTATTCCTCGTTTCGCAACTTATCAAAATATCCTCTCAACCGGTCTTTGATTTTCTTTTGATCACTTAATACCACTCCACAAGTTCGTTCTTTAGCTGCTGTAATTGGGTCAATTCCTTGGTCGCCAAATTTCGAGCATCTGCAATTCTGTAAAGCTTCTTCACTCCCTCTGGTGTTACCAGTTCATTGTAAACCTCATCCCAAGCCTGCGCCTTTGCCCTTGCTACTGCTCTTCACCTCTTTATTTGCCCGACTATAACTTTTCTAATCTTCCTCAAGTCCTGATGTTTCTCATTTCTTCTTTGCATCTCTGTTTTCCTTTATCACCCCTTGCACCTCATCATTCCACCACACCAGGTCTCCTTATGAATAAATGGCTTATTCCCTGTTGTTTTATCAACAATCTTCTGCCCACTCTCAAAATTACTTCACCTGTCTCTCTCCACCACTTCTGGATTTTCTCTAAAGGTCTTAACTCTGACAACACCTTTTCCTTGAATTGTCTCTTTAACTCCCATTCCACCAGTCTCCACCATTGGGGATTGGTTTCTCTGGTCTTTTACTCTTACAACCTTTAAACTTCCAATCCGCCACCACCAGTCTATGCTGGACAGCCGCACTTTCCCCATTTAATTATTTTGCAATTTTCGATTTCTTTCAGATGGTCTCTCCTACACAACAGACAATCAATTTGGCTCTCTCTACCCCCACTTTTGTATGACATCAACCGGCTAATTTTCTTCTGAAAGAATGTGTTAACAATCGCCAAATCAAACGCGATTGCAAAGTCGACTATCTTTTCTTTTCCCTTCTACATTTCTCTCTCCTGCACCCCATTCCCCATGCATCCTATCAATCAAATCGTTTTCCAACGTGCCCATTTAGGTCTCCTCCTACTATCACCTTTTCTCCTTCCGGTATTGTCCTAAGCTCTGGATCCATCTGCCCTTAAAAGGTTTCCTTCTTCACAGCAAACTTGTGGGGCATAACCACGGACAACGGTAAATACTCTCCCCTCAAAATTCAGTTTATTGACCTCTCTGACCTATATATACACGTTTCAAAATATTCTCATCAATGTTTTGTAAAACATTGTAAAAATGTCACCTGGTTCAGCTTGGCAATCTCGGCATCAATGCTCGCCTGCGTGGAGTCTGAGAATAGGGTCGGAACTGTTGCCGATAATGGCAGACAGACGTCAGTGGGTCTGCCCGAATCATCAATAGACGTAAAGCTCTCATTGCTGCGATTTAATGAGGTGTCACCCTCAGCCTCCTGCAAACAAAACAGTTACCATGTCAACAGTTAGCATGCCAAGTGAAATAACAGCATGTTGTTTCTTTTGTATATATTGTAGGATGGGCGCTTTTTGAGGTGACTTACGATGCGGCAACTTCGAAAAATAACTTATATATAACTATATATGTATATCTAATGCAGTTGCTAATATATTCGTTGACTTCAAACTATTACCATCAGGACAGAAAATGAAGAATCAAAACCAGCAGTGATTGGACAAGGAGTACGACAATGATTTCTTTTTCCCCACTGTTATTCTCAATATATAGAGAAAGAATGATGATTGACGCACTGATCATATAGAAAAAGGAATAAAATTAGGGGGGTGAACTCATCAAATATATAATATTCGCAGATGATCAGTCATTGACTGCAGATACAGAAAAGGGACTACAAACACTATTGGACAACCTGAATAGCACAGCTGCAAAATAAATATGAAAAAAATAATAATGCGGATGTCGAAATCAGGGAATGATAAGTTGACTATAAAATCAGAAAATAAAAAATTAGAACAAGTAAAAAGCTTTAAATCATATCGGCTGGTAGATGTCGTGAGGAAAGAAGAACAAGAATTGCCGTGTCTAAGCAAGTCTTTACTAAACGAAGAGAATTGCTCACCAAAGGGTTAAACATAGAAACTAAGAAGAAAATTGTCAAATCTATAATATGGAGTGTAGCCCTGTATGGATCAGAAATATGGACACGCTAAGAAAGTGATAAGAAAAAGATTCGCTTTCGAAATGTGGATATGGAGACGAATGCAGGGAATATCATGACAGGATCGGAAAACCAACGAAGTATTAGAAGAGGTAAAAGAAAAACGTAATTTACTTCAGTCTGTATTGAAAGCAAGAATAACTGGTTAGGTCACATCTTAAGAAAGGATAAATTAATTAAAACAATCATAGAAGGTCGATTTCGTGGAAAACGTGGACGAGGAAGGCCAAGAAAAGGCATGCTAACATAATTAAATAGAGATTCATATAAAAATCTAAAAGATAAAGCGAAAAATCAAACGGATTGGAGAAAATGGATCCCATAAACGTGAAACTGAATGGCAAAAGCAGAACACTCGATAGATAGATATAGTCTACAGAGCATTAACATATAAGACTAGAAAGAGAATGCGACATCAAAATTTTCTGGGGTTGGCTATAACGCATACCTATTCCCAAAGTGAGAATGTTATGTGTCGCTACAACGTATTCGTACGGCGAAGTACAAAGCGAAAACTGGATGCGTCGAACTGTATACTGTACATTCGGTTCGAGAGAGAAAAAATAAACAGGGAACTATAGTTATTATCGTACAGTTAGTAAACGAGTGGAGTACACTAAACACCAGCACTGCTTCGTACCCCGCCTTCCCCGTACGGGCGAGTAGATCGGTGAAGAAGATCGGGCGGGTACATTTCCGCCTGACTTCGCCTCAGAAAGGCGCGGAATAGATGGTGGATGTGAACAAGTGTGTTGTACGTCAAATGTGTGCATTAGCGTGTGTATATGTGTCGGGATGCTTGGTGTAGTTCGTGTGTAGACACCACCACCACCACCACAACGAGGAGCTATCGCCCATCGTTTCAACAAGTGAATGCATATTTAGTTCCGATCTTGGAGTTTATAGTTGGTCGTGCAGTCAAGCTGAAAACACTTTATACACGATCTCCCTGCTTGATCTACTGTCAGGTGTTTACCGTATGAATGTCACCCTTCTCGGAGTGCATAGAGGCGATGTGGGGTGTCGCAAACACATACACAGTACATACTAAATTGGGACGGATAGAAGATTCTGCACAGCTATAGGGTACAAGTAAGGAGAAGAGGGGATTAAAATACGCGAGGTTACATATATATACTCAGTCCATCTAGACAGCGTAGTAAAAGCTTCGTAAACTACACGCATCTTGCAGTATTGAAACTGTGTAAATGCACCAAAGTTGTCATATTCGCTTTTTATTATACATATATATATACTCCATAAGGGTAATATTGGATGCACAACACGTCATCAGGCTATAGAGCATTTTCCATTGCAATGCACAGAATGAAAGTATTATTTCAAATTATTTTTCCAGAAATTGCATGTTCGACAAAATATCCACCAGCAGACCGGTTTCGGGGTTATTACCCCTCGCCGGTATTGGGTAGGATTCGAACCAGTACCCCAGTGATCAGCAGTCGAACAACTTAACAACTAGGCCACGAGATCGCTTGTCGAACATGCTTGTTGTGTCGTATATAATTATGTATATGTTACGTATACAGTATATATACAGCTCTAAGCACGTGTGGATACCATGCAGCTGCAGGCTTTGAGACCAGGAATATGCCTCATTTAACCAGCATGTTCGACAAGCAATCTCGTGGCCTAGTGGTTAAGTAGTTTGACTGCTAATCACTGGGTAAAGGGGTCCAAATCCTACCCAAAATCGGTCTGTTGATGGATATCTTGTCAAACATGACATTTCTGAAAAAAATCAAATGATCTCATATCAAATTAATATTGATTGACTCTTCAGCAATTCTCATATTGCATGCAGATACAATGCTTATAATTGTGATCTGAATATTAAAGAGTCAAACCTTCTACTTTGGAAGATGAACTCCAAGCAAAAGCTAATTCGAAACGGGGCCAATGTGAAACCAAACCATTTAATAACTGTTTATGTTTTTACTATTATAATAATCCGTGAAACTTCGTTTTACAGACTGCTGTTATAGATTTTATTGTATACTAATACATACCTGTTCTGAGCTCTCTTCAGTTCGCGTGCTATCATCTGTTGTGCGTCCAACACCAGAATCCTTCTCGTGTCTTTCGCAAGCACCGTCTATCGTCTATAATTAATGTTAAGATGAAATAAAAATACATTTTAAAGTAAAAATATTCCACAATATCAGTAACCACATCTTCCATACCAAGAGATACCTCACCATCATCATTAAGTGTCATTGCAACAAGGACATTAGCGATCTTGGATATCTATCTCTTCCGATCTTTTTTCGTTCTTAACACTACCTGATCTGACACGTTCATCCATTTACTCAGACTATATTCGCCCTCCTCTGCTTCTTTTTCTGTCGATCTTACTCGTTACAACTCGATTTTTACTTATGACATGTTTAAGAAATTCGAGCTGTATTTTATGTACGAATTGTTTTCTAAATATTTAGTTTCGTTTCTGCTTGGCTTAATACTTCCTGGTTCGTTACCCACTCTGTCCAAGACATTTTCGTCCTCTTACTAAGAAACCCCATACACTACCGCTGCCATTCGCTTCAAACATTACTTGTGAGATGGTCCAGTTCTCGCTACCATATGTGATGATCGATATTACGTAACTTTTAGAATCCATTGATATCTTTCAGGATGCTCCCCACTCCCCAGTTTTTCGAATGCACATTTTGCGATACCAATACGTGGTTTAATTTCCCTCTCACACCTACCGTCTTCGGTTATCAGACTGTCAAAGTAGTTGAACCTCTCTATCTGGTTTATGACGGTGTCACCAATTCGAACTTTACATTTTGGTGCCATTTTCTTTTTCCTGATAACCAGGTACATATCCAGAGATCTGGTGACCTGGATGAGATCTGTATTGATCGCACTACTCGACACTTGACTTCGAGGATCGAAGAACACCGAAAGGAAGATGAGATTAAAAATCAAACCGCTAAACTACAGTACAGTATATACAGTAGTATATATGCGACCTGTGTTCAAGATCTCACAGGATCGTTTTGTGTTACTGACATTGCTTAGAGTGACTTTGACTTACCAGTAAAGTATATTCCGTGACCAGCAAACATCTTTGGCTCAGAAATGTGCTTCATTTTATATAAAACTGTTTCATTCAATATGTTCCTTTTAATTGCTATACATGCATTATTGTTTCGCATAATTGTAGTCAAGTTCTTTTATCCGCAAGATGACAGAACTGTGTCGAAACAATAGTTGACATTTTGAATTTCTTTTCTTTACTGTAAGTTTATTTCCTCTTATTCTATTTAAATTGAAATTATTTTTACTTGTGCACAAATGTATCCTTTGATAACGGCATTCCAGACCGCAACAATAGTTAATAAACTGTGGTCAATGTTTTATTCTAAACCTACTACTAAAAGTAAATTTCCAAACTCATTGACAAACATGTATACAATAGTTCAAATATTAATATGTCCAATCGTTTTACTATAAAATTGTTGCTTAATCCTGTATCTATAGTGTAATAACTGAAACGTACCGCCATGTCATATATGGAATCGTACTCGGCGTGGTAACTCTGTGAACCCAGGAGTTCCATGTGAAGGTTGTCCAAATTGTCGATTGGAAACTGAAAATGGAAAAGACGAAATTGCACAAACAAATTGGAATGGGTAAATACTATACAGTACATATAAGCGCATCCAGTCGACTTTCGTAAATAGAGAGGAAGTAGGAAATAGGAAATTTTTCTGATGTCGTCAAGTACTTGCGGAGGGTGGGTCGGGTGGAGCCCCCACTCGATCCCGTCAATATCCCCGGAGCCCCGG
>JAUYWV010111485.1:0-12481 GCA_032274565.1 Nematoplana nigrocapitula
GTTAGAATTTTGAAAATATCGCCGAGAATGATGGAAATATCGTATATCGCCGACTTTAGTCCAAATATCGCCGCCTGTGGCAACACTGACACACGGATCAGGTTCACTTTCTCTCTGGTGTCGTCGTCCAGTTCCAGGACTGAGGTCTATCTCCATTGCCGTCGGTTCAGCTCTGTATAGCTACTGCATAACTGTCCAGCTGCTTTCTCCCGTTCTTGTTGTTCGCCTTCACCATGTATGAAATCAGAGCACCCCTCCGCCATTTCTGATACCTTCCTGGGCCGAACAGTCTGTCCAGCACACTATATATGACTCGTGGAGTTGTGTGACAGATTGCTCTCCGCTGTTTCTCTGCGCATCTCACTTCTGGCTGATCTCTCTGCACTAGATGGCATATGTCCCAGGGACCTCATGCGGTTTCTCTCTTCTCCTTTTCTTCCTCCTCCAGGAATTTACAACAATAACAACAACTCAATGGAGAGAAGGATCGATCAACCGGAGATGAGAGGGAGGGAAAATGTAAACAGTGTATAATAAATCGAATAATTTACCACTGATTAATTAATTATCGGTATTCGCAAGCTTACTATGCACCTTGTCTCCTCAAATAGGCGCTCCTAATCTTTATCGTTAGTTTACCTATAATTCAAATTTAAAATCCGCTTCCAATTGGGAATAGGAATTTATTGGATTAAACGCTATAAAATACACTAAAAACAAAGTCAATATCGTCCATCTGCAGTTTCCTTTCACTATACTTCAATGCTATTTCTAAAGCACTTTGATCCCGAACTTATTTGCCACGACCCTCGAGCATGACCTCAAACACCTTGATGAGCCCAATACACCCCCATCTACCCTCCAAGAGAACGTTAAAGGCATCCTGTCCTTCCTCCGGGAGATCGGTCGCGTCTGAGCGATCGCGGGCTCACCCGGGGGCAAAGAAGAAGCATGACCTCTGCCTTCCGCTTTCTGGCGGTCTCCTCACAGTGTTGCTGCGGAATTATACAGTGTATTGGCACCATACGTGACCGTAAAAAGAAAAAAATAGAATGTCCCATATTGATTATAATATGGATATTGCAATTCTCAGAAGATCATTTTGACCACGGAATCGTAGAAGTACGCACAAATTATTCTTTACAAAATGACTAGTGCGAAAAGTAAAGATGTGGGTTAGTTTCCTATAGCTTGTAGCCTAATTAATAAAAATTCGCGTATATATTTTCATAATTCGTGTAAAACTGGCTACTCCCTTTTGCTTTCCGCGTATACGTCACCAAGTTGGCTCTCGGTTTATAAGGAATATCTTACACAGGGTTTCCAGTTTAGTTATTCCAACAATCCAAACTATACACCCATCAGACTACCTGTCAGGATCTGTATGAATGCCTCCTCGACATTGGTGGAATCCAGGGCCGATGTCTCGATGAAGCTCAGATTGTTACGTTCGGCAAATACTCTCGCCTCGTCGGTGGGCACAGCACGGAGATGCCTGAGGTCTGACTTGTTGCCCACCAGCATGATCATCGTGTTGGCGTCGGCGTGATCTCTCAACTCCTTCAGCCAGCGTTCCACGTTCTCGTAGGTCAGATGCTTGGCGATATCGTAGACTAGCAGGGCACCGACAGCGCCGCGGTAATACCTGCCCCGTGAACACAAACCAAGGAAGACGACGAAGATGAGGGACACGAAATTACGAGAGACACTGTGCGGGCGGCACTACTAATTTAAAGAAAAACTGAAATTTCGAATCCCACACTATGCGATTTTTTGTTGTACAACTTTTTCTGTTCAACTCATTGTGCAACTTTTGGCTCGAATTTGAAACTTATTCCAATTCGTTACCTTATTTATTTCAATAATATTGTTTATATTGTATTCTATATTTTATATTATATATGGTATTTTATAAAACGCATGGCATTTTAATAATAAAATATAGATAATTGAAATCTAATGAAATAGACATATTAATAAATATTTTTATTATGTTATATTAATTTAAATGATATGACTTATAATTACGGTATATATAAGGTAAAAAACGGAAATATAAACATAAATTAAGCAATATGTATTTTAATAATTTACCATTTTAAGTAACACTATTTATTACTGATTTTAAAAACTCATTTGAGATAAATGCAACTGTTGGCTTTCGTCTATTTTTATCATGATACCCTTCCGAGTTTACATCCCACAGGACAGGTTCCGAATCATACAACGTACTGTAATGTTTTTTACATCATTATGCAGTCGATTCCGCACAACCTTATAAATTGGACAAGAAAAATTTGTACAACTTTGTCACACAACTCGAGTTGGGTGGAAAATCGTATAGTGTGGACACCATATTTTAGTTAAAATCGCATAAAAGTGTTGACGCATCTTCTTAACACTTTGTACTGAGAAAGCTTCTCTTCCATTCAAGCATAGCATCTACTGTACTGTATACCTTTTCAACTATAACCCTTTATCACCATCACCAATAAACTGTACTTTTCAAGGCATTTCTTATTTCCCTATAAAATTACCTCGTCTTTCCTTTTGAGCTCATAATTACACATTTCAGTCTCTATTCTCATTCTTTCTCCAACGCTGTTACTTTCACTTTCGCTAACCCTCTCCCTATACTTGCTCCCAATCTTAATATCCCTCTCTATAGTTCCCATGGATAGTTCGTAGTCGCTGTTATGACGCTGCACTAAAAAGTCTGCATTCTTCGCCAACAGATATAGGCAGTTTCAGCAACAGGCAAATGAAAGACATAAAAATGAAACTACTTTCATTGCATCGTAAATAAATAAAAAACGATGAAAATTCGCAGAACCATGTATACGAAAAAAGATGCCTTATTAGTGAAATAATTGCTTGGGAGAATAAAAAACGTACAATTCGTAAAGCTACGCTAGCGTAAGCCGCTTTGGACTAAAATCATTGTCACTTGGATTGAATTCACTGCCACAGGGAATGCCTACACTAGAACGGTGAGTTATGCTTATATATAGACCTACGGTTAACATGTGCTAACAAAAGTTAGTACCGCATCCAATAGTACACTTCATTACTGGCAATACACAGCAAAGCGGCAACGACAACTGCAAGAGTTCGTGGCACGTGTTTTGCACTATGACCACCCGGCTATGGAAAGTAGGTTATTTTGGTGCTTACTGCGTGGGCAGCGCAGAATTTTCTCTTTGTGTTCACGTATGCAATTCACTCCATTGAAAGATTACTGCATCTACAGTATAGTGTATTATATCTAGTATGGTGGTTATATCCGAAAATGTTCCTTTTGAGACTACACCTCATTTATTATGGAATTTGAGTATGATGCAATGAGTAAGACCTACACAAGGTTGCATAATGTTTTTACAGGTTTGTCATTCTGTAGCCAAGTCGAGCGCTATTTTATTCTCACGTTGAATGCGCGATTCGCAGCAAGCAGAGTTGAATTTATGCTTCAGCAAGATTGTACACGCAGGTCCTTGAATTCTAACAGACGCATCGATCATCTACTCACTTTAGTTAGATTGCAAATATACAGAAAAAAGGGGTGCAAATTCTCTATGCACTTAGTGTATGCTGTTCGTTGGAATAGTAAGACACGTCGCCTCAATGAAACCACTATTTCTCAGCATCAGTTATCATCGCTCATATTATTGTTACCTCATATTATTACCCCTCAGAACCAAACCGGAATCCTCCGAGATTTCCCGTAGCGCCGTTTATTCGCACCACTTCTCAGGGCTGGACATATACATCAGTGCCTCTTTTCTTCTTCATATATGACCTTACGTACACTGCCTATCAAGCCTGGATACACCTCCACTCCCGCGTTCACCGTTCTTTTCTCTTCCAGTGGAACGCTCTTCCACTATCCGCTACTCTCTACCCTAGCTTTATCTGTCCATCCATTGTTAGCCTAGTCTCCTCGTTCACTGTTTCCGAACTAGTTACTCCCTTGGGTCACCCGGCTTATATCGCAAGGCTTGTCACAACACCCTCCTCTTCGTCTCCACACTCAATAGTACCACTCCCGTCTCAGCACACAGTGTCTCATTTGATACCGTACTGCTTTCGATTACCACCGCTATTGATGTCTCTCTTTCACCACGTTCCAACTGCTCCAAACTTGTCTCGGACAAACTGGGCACCAACGCCACTGCCCGATACCAACAACCAGACTCAACCATGCCTTGCAGCCTGTAAAAATGTTACTCTCTAATTTATCCCCAGTCTTTTCCAGGCAGCGCTTTGATTGCCGTTGCCCACTTCTGTGCCATCTTATCCACCTGGCTACCCAAGGTCAGTGCCCTATCGATGACCACGCTTCTGTCCTTTTCCCTCCAAACCTTAGCTCCGGATAGAACTTATTCTCTCTGGGCACAATCCTGCTCTTTTCCACCCAGCGCTCAATTTTCTGTAACACTCTGTTCACCCTCGGCAGACAGGCATGCGTGGATAGTCTCCGAAGATGATGAACATCTATTTGTTTATATTCAATTGTCAGCATTCGCCTAGTGATTTGCAGTCGCAAACTGTAAAAAGACATTAAATGCTGGTCCAAAGTTTTGTTAACTAACTGACTGCGCTTTGGAGTAATCAGACTGGTAAAAGATGTCGGTGTTAGCTGTGTAAAGCACTGAATGATAGACAGAAACTTGCTCAAACTTACGCGGACGTGATAGCTCGATAACGTTCTTGACCAGCTGTATCCCATATTTGAGCTTTGATAATTTTTCCTTCAATCGAGACGCTCCTGAAAGTGAATAGCAATAGTAAATCCGAAAAAATAAACGACAATTTCTATTTATTCGACACTATCATAGGATTATATACAGAATTTTCCGATTGAATTGTAAAAAAACTCCATTTAAATTGTCATACCGATACAACATTATTCATGATCCAGTGGCGAATTCAAGGATTGGGCTAAGGGCGGCATACTTGTTAACAACGGCCGTTGAATCCAGTCTTTTAAATTTTAAATAATGATACTTGGGTGGGCCCCCAGCGTCATATGCCAGAGAATAAGTGATTTACTAACAAATGACATTGGCAAGAACCTCACTGTAAAGGGCACAACTGTTAAGTAATATTATCTCATTGTTCCACATGTTTTGACCTGTTTGAATATATGTACAATTTAATCAATTACTCCATTTAAATTGTAAAGTGAATTGATATGGATCAAATTAGCCAGTGCATGAACATTAGTCACTGTAACTGCATAGAATCACTGCTCCCTTAATAGAAACTGAAACAAGACATTGAGAAAGGATATTTTCTTGCATTGTCTTGAAATAAGCAACGATTCTCTGTGCTGTCCAGTGAGGAACACTCAAACTCTGAGCCAGCCCAAAAGAATCACAAATTATTTGTTAACAGTCGATTATTTGGTGCATAAATACACCATTTTACAATTCAAATGATTTTTTTTACAAATTGAATTCCAGGAACAGCAAGCAGCTACTAATCAGAGTCGATGGCTCTATTCCTAGACTGATGGAAATTGTATAGTCACACTCATGGATTTCGAATGCTCAGTAATAAAAATTTTAGAATATTTGGTAATTTAATCTTAATAATATACTTCTTTTTCATATTTCTACAATAATTTTTGTTAATTATTTTTTTCCACTATATGTGCCATCTTTCTTCTTAAATCAAGTGAATTATCTTATAAGCTAATATATCAAATTTGTTGGCTTTTCTTATAGCATTTTTCAAAATATTAAGCGGTATGATTATTAACAAGGCAGTCTTGCTCCTAACATACATTATATTTGTCAGGTCTATATAGGATAATGTACATCTATACTGCAAATATTACAGTTATAATAACTCCTAATAAAATTTGAGTATCAAATGTACAAAAATTGAACAAGTAAATGTAAATAAAATGTGAGCATTATCTGCATTTTTATTTATTAAACAAACTGGGAGTTGATATAAAAATGAAGACTTCAAAGTCGGAAGTGTATTTTTATATACCTTGTAGCAAACTCCACTCCTATGGTACTTTTGCTTTCTAAGTTGAATTCATTACGTGTGAACCTGGATAGTAGATTGCTTTTACCAACTCCTGAATCCCCAATTAACACAACTGAAAAGAATAAATACTGTAGATATATAATCATAATGAAACTGTTAAACAGTGATAAGAAATATAAAGTCATAATAGTTATAAGGATTTATACTACACAGTGGCATAAATATTAAAGATATAATGCTGGAATAACACACATATTAAAACTTGTTTGTCATTCCAATATTTTCAATAAAATAGATAAAAAAAATAAAAAATAGGTATATCAGAATAAAACGAAAAGATATTTCAATACTATTTAAACATATAGTAAAATATACATTTATTTTGCAGAGTATTTACCAGTCAGAGAAAATGGAATGAAGGGTAAAGACCCTTCCAGATTGGAGCTATACACTCAATCAAAAATACTTTATGGATTTATTTAAAATACTATCATTTATCATTTTAATACTAAGATATACTAAAACATTGGTTTCTTTTTGAAAAATATTTAGACTTGCACATTTGCATGCTTCAAAACAATTGTTAATATTTTTATATATAAACATAATACAACAAAGCCATAAAAATAAACTTGGGTGGATATAAGGCCTAATAAAACCAAAAATGTGTTTGATGTCCAGTTATTCTAAAAACAGAAACCAGGCCAGCCTGTAAAAATATAAATTTAGAAAATTGGCTACTTCTAAACTTTTTAAATCTTTAAAAATGGGACTATCTTATTGTTTACATTATGGAAATATGAATTAAAAGTTAAGATTTATTGAAAAAGAAAAACAAATATCATTTTAAAGAATAAAATATATGAAAAATATGACATATTTAAAATAGTATAATATAACTTATATAATGCTTATAATAAAATGAAGTAAAAGTAGTATAAAATTTTTTATTGCAAATTATTTTTTTCACTGTGTTTTTATAATATTTTATCAACAGAAGTGTATATCTTATCCATAATTAGAGAAATGTATGTATGTGGGTGTGTATGTATGTCTGACCGGTGTTTTTCTCCCAACTCTCTTGACAGATTTGCATGCTTGATGATTCAAAAGAATGCTACGCCAATGGGTAACATGGCCACAGCAGAAAATACCCAAAAAAAGGGTAGTGAATGGAAGAGAACAAAGCCTTGGGGAGAGATACAGAAGAAGGAATGAATAGGAACGAGTCAGTCGCGCATCCACCAAACCAGAGTTGGCAGTCTCACTCTACACAGGGGGAGGGGTCATTCTACCATATGTATACAAAGGATAAGTTTGTCAATGAGTTAAAACTGAACACGCACATGCATGCACACACACACACATACAAAGTTTTAAAATGTCAAGCACTATAATAATTTGAATATAGTATATATTTGTTTATTCCACTCTTTGATATTATTTAGTCAATATTTCCAAGGAGCTCCTCTTGTCCTAGCCCTTTCTAGTATACCTTCAATTACTATTAGTACTAATTTTCTTGCACTACCTCTTGTAGCATATCGAAAAACCTATAACTTCAAATTGCCACATTTATTACTAGCTACTTTAATAGATATAATTATTCCATTATTCATTTATTGATTTATTTATCTTATGTTTTTTCTAAAGTACTTTGAGTATCCATCTATTTCTAATATTATATCTTGAATAATCTTATCTTGTTAGTATTACTTATCTATATAGTCATAGTATAGCTTTCTATTTCAATATAGAAATATAGGCTATACGAATGTTTTAATTAGTGCACCTTTCATTATTTGCTGAGATTGTTTAAATTCCAAATGATGTTTAGTTTTGTGATTTTTTCTTTAGTTATTGTAATTAATTCTTCTCATAAGCTAATTTCTTTTGAATAGTCTACATTGTATAATATATGTCATAAGTAATCTTTATTTATATGAGAAATGTGATATCTTTTATTTATTCAATGAATTTATTCTCAACTTCAAGTAGTATTTTTATTTTTTGCTACTCTTTTTAGCTATAGTCATATTTGTCTTTGTATTATTAATAGTCATGTTAATTGCCTTATTCTATTGAACTAGATAAGATAGATAAAAATATATATAATGCTATTTTCCATTATATTTTATAGCTAGTATAAATGTGGTATTTGCTGCATATTTAATGTTTTTGAAGTTTCTGTTTCCAACAATTATTTTTTCATTACTCTTGGCTTTGGGTCACTTCTAATTATCTTTTGATGATATATAGTATTAGTATGATGTAAAGATATAGAGATTGAACTTTGTTGGTAAAATTCTGCAGCTTTGCCATGTACATTTCTCAATGTTAAACCACTCAGATAGTTCACTATCCTGTGTCGTAAATTTGAAGTAGCAATATAATTAACTGCAATATTTTACTATTAGCTCCAAATACCAAATGCCAATACTGCAATAGGCAATACCAATCCAATGCCAATGTCAATAGTAAATATTTTTGAAAACATTTAAAAATTATGAATTACTCATTGACTAAATCAAACACTTTGAAACTGAAAGTACAAATAATGACCATATTGAAAAATGCAAGTTATAGTAAAAAAATTAGAAAATACGCAAAAGTTTCAACAGTTTGACATCTAACAATTTCATTTCACTACTCAAATACAATGGATATTTAATAACACTACATATACTTATTAAATTCAACCCGATCATACCTTTAAATAAATAGTCATATTCATCGTCCCTAGGAGGCATTTCGTAGCTACAATAATTTTAGCAAATTTTACGTGCAAGATACTTCCAGCTATGATTCAGAAACCTGCTGTAAACAAATAATTTATTGTTGATATACTTAAACAATATACATTTTTGAAAGAATAACTTAGAAAGTTATTAAAGGATTTAATTTCTTTGTTGAATATACGTTATTCGTATTCATAGTGACCACATAATTTTATAATTAGTTCTTTAAATCATCTGATAACGATTGTCTAACATTTAAATTGATAAAAAGTTTGAAATTTCCAGCGATAGGGGAAAGCGGTGTAATAACGCCACCGGGGTAATAACGCCACAACACTTTTTGCTTGAGCAGAATAACAATTGCAAGTTAATTTATGATAGAAAGTTACTTCATGCAGTAAATACGTTGTTTTAATGTGCTGTATTCCTGTTTACCCAACAATCTGCGTGGTATATTTAAATTTATTATTACGCGTGTTTTTATCTAATAATGTAAGTTCTGTATTTTTATGATATTTTCTAATTAAACGCGTTGTTAAATAGATAACTGTGGATTATTATTTTTTATATAAAGTCTGTAATTTATTTAGCATAAATGTATATTCAAATTTTCCTTAATTTTTAAACAAAATGGTGAAATCTGCTTAAACATTAAACGGGGTAATGACGCCAATAGTGGCGTGATTACCCCAGTCTTAATTTGTATTAATATTTTTACATATTATAAATTATATTTTAAGAATGTTTCAATTAATTTACTTGCAGATTTATGCCTAGAAAATATTTCAAAACCACTGAAAGAAGTTCCTGGTCACCTGAACGTTTGCAAGAAGCAATACGAAGCGTCCGAAATGGCGAATTAAATGTTTATCAGGCATCAGTTCGATACGAGATTCCAAGACGAACCTTAAGGGATAGATTAACTCTTAACAACTTGTCAGCTGCTAATCCTGGAACAAAAAGAATATTCACAACTGAACAGGAGAATGAACTAAAACAACATGTATTGTTGCTTTCAAAGTTATTTCACGGTATGTCTATAAAGAGTTTTCGCAGGTTGGCTTTTGATTTCGCCGAGAAACTTGGTTTAGAGCATCCGTTTAACCGAGAAAAAAAATTAGCTGGTGAAACTTGGTATTACCAATTTCTAAAACGGCACCCACAAATATCCTTACGTAAAGCAGAAGCTACTAGCTTAAACCGGATCATAGGTTTTAATCGGAGAGACGTAGGCATTTTTTTGATAACTTATCAGCAGTTCAAAATGAATACAACTTCAGTCCAAATAATATCTACAATGTAGATGAGACGGGCATAAGTAACGTTCAGGTTACAACAAAAATACTTGCAGAAAAGGGACAACACCAAACGGGAAGAGTCACTAGTAATGAAAGAGGTCAACTGACAACGGTCATATGTGCCATGAGCGCAGCAGGAACATACATTCCTCCTCTTTTTGTATTTGCACGAAAACGTATGTCAGAATTACTTTTGAAAGATTGTCCACCTGGTGCAGTTGCTAAAGTTTCAGATAAAGGTTGGTCCACAAATGAAATATTTTGTGAATGGCTGCAACATTTTGTTGCTCACACGCGTTGCACACCGTCTCATCCGGTTCTTTTAGTCATGGACAATCATGAAAGCCATTGTAATTTAAGAGCGTATGAATTATTTCGTCAAAATGGAATAATTTGTGTAACTCTTCCTCCACACACGTCAAATAAACTTCAACCACTTGATGTTACTTTTTTTCTTCTCTCAAGTCTGCATACAATCGGGAGTGTGATTTGTTTATGACACAAAACGCAGGAAGACGAATCACCCCGTACGACATCGCTTCCCTTTTTAATAAAGCTTACGGTCGCGTTTGTAACATCGAAAAAGCTGTGAAAGGTTTTCAGGTTACAGGCATTTCCCCCTTTCGACCCGAAGTTTTTTCTGACGAAGACTTTATAGCTTCTGACAAGTTGTTACCTGTTGAGATAATCGAATTAACTCCTGGACAACACGCACCTGCTCCTGGAACTGAACCACCACCTGCTCCAGGAAATGAACCAGCACCTGCTCCAGGAAATGAACCACCACCTGCTCCTGGAAATGAACCAGCACCTGCTCCTGGAAATGAACCAGCACTTGCTCCTGGAAATGAACCAGCACCTGGACATATAGGCCTACTTCTGGAAATTTCGCCATTGCCACAGCATACAAGATCTGCGTCAAATCAAAGGAGGGGCAAAAAGAAGGTTTCTATTATACTTACATCATCTCCAATGAAAGATATCTTGACAAAAAAAGAGAATAAATGTCAGTTTAAAAAAATCAAGCAGAAGAAAACAAATGATGAACATGAAGGAGCATCAACATCTAGTGAGTTTCATGCATATCTAAAACTATATTTTATGCTGCTACAAATAGAATTTCATTATATTTCTACTATCTTTCAGCTGGTATTGGTTTCAACCGCTTTTTTTCGGAGAGGGAATGCTTTTGCCTTGTTTGCGGGAATTCTAATAATCTGAATTAAAATTAGCGGCAGAAATAGATGGATTTTAACAACAGTATTATTTAATCAATACATTATTCATTAATATTACTAATATCCATTAATAATAATTAATGTATATGTTTCTTATTTAATTATACTGAAAATATTGAAAAATAATTTTACGCGGGAAACTTGGGGATAACCAATAATTAATATATACATTTCTTATTTAATTATACTAAAAAAATAAGAAAAAAATTGAAAAATAATTTAACATGGGAAACTTGGGGATAACGCATACTATATTAATTAATTTTTATTAATTTTCATACATCTAACTATATTAGTATCAGATTCTATTTTAAGGATCTATCTATAACCTTTTTAATTTTTTTTCAAATCTTTATATCATTCATATTTTATAGATCTATATTTAAATTTAATATTTAATTTAAATATCTTATATTTTAATAAAGTTATTACTAAATCGATAATTATATTACATTTTCTATTATTGATTTAAATATTAATTTAATATTTTTTCTATAACTATAAAACTTAAATTCATAAGCATTGATTAATAAGTCTTGACTATATTTATATTAAAATGTACTAACTAACTATTCTAGAAAAATTTTGTAATTAAATGCTATTTTATAATTTATATATAAATATATATATAACTTTAGCAAAAAATATTTAATAAATGGATTATATATAAGCAGCCATAGGCAGCAAATAAGTTTTATTATAAATACTATTTTTAATAAAATCCTATAAATATTTGAAATGTAATCAAATTAGTTTCATGTCTATAAATCAATCTTATTAGTTAACAAAGTTTAGCAATGCCAATAATAAAAAATATACTAGTTATTTCTATCTTATTTTATGTTACCATACTTTTCATTTATTTTATAAATAATGTAGTTAATTTATTCTAAATATTCTATAATAAACTATATTATATATTTATTAATAATAATAAATTTATAATATATATTTTTTTATTTAACCCTGACTATAATTAGAATTTGTCTTTGTTTTAAAAGTCGATCTCTATAGTTTTGATATTGTTTAATTTTAATTATACATTGAAGCAGTGTTTTTTTTAAGGCATTCCATGCGCACGAATCGTTCGCGTGGAAATCTGTAGATGTCAACATAAATTTATTATATGCTTAACAGCTATAGCTGCAGGAGAATTCAAGTATACACACCACAGGATTTAATCACGGGAGAATTACAATGACAGCGT
>JAUYWV010111496.1:0-12480 GCA_032274565.1 Nematoplana nigrocapitula
GGGGGTGGGGGGGGTGAGTCACTGGCCCACAACGTGGGTGTATCTTACTACTTCCGCTAATTAATAATATTATAACCGAGTTTTTGCACAGTAAACAAGGCGCTCGATTATTCTATTTACTAACTACAGTAATTCTGATTGGTTGTACGCCAACTAAGCCTCGCCGTCGTCATATGTTGGCACACCATGCGAGTTTTTGTCATGCGACTTTTAATGCGATTTAAAGCACAATTTTCAAGGCAGTATTTATAAATTATATTTTAAAAATTATATCGTTTGAAGACAAATAATAATTGCAGCAGCATCATTTTGAAGTTTTCGCAAAGAACGAAGCTGTCGGCTTCGTTAATGGATACCAGAGAGAGATGAAAGGGGATCGTGTGGTTGGCAAAGGAATATTAAAAGATTTAAACATTCACGATCCATTTAATTATCAGGGTTATATGCTGATGAATGATGCCAAGTTGAATTATTTTGTGAATAAATTAAGAGGACAGTATTTGAAAAATTGACACCAATATGAAGAAAGCAATATCACACCCAGACAGACTGCACCAGTCACATTAAGATGGATTGTCTTTTTTTCAGAGAAGTCACCAAAAATCAATTTATCAACGTAGGACCACTGTGAAGTATGTAGGCTATCTGCCCCCTGTCCACTAGACATCTCATGGGACTTCTTAAATTCTTTCATAAAATAAGTTCTTAAATTGTCTATTTTCTTCTGAAACTTTTCTGACACACCTCCTAGAATCCAGTGCGTGACTAGGGACACACCTCCCAGTATCCAATGCGTGGTTCGGGACACACCTCCAAGAATCCAATACGTCGCTCGGGACACACATCCTAGAATCCAGTGCGTGACTCGGGACACGCCTCCTAGAATCCAATGCGTGACTCGGGACACACCTCCTAGAATCCAGTGCCTGGCTCGGTACAGTTCACATTCAAGGCAATTTTATTGATAGACTAAGAAACCCAATTTGAAAATTTCAATGAAAGATAATGGAGGTATCGTTTTTAAGCGTTGGTCTAACTGTCCTATCTGTTTTAGTTATTAATCTTTAAAAAATGAGAATTCATACCTATATTGCATCCAAAAGCGTTATACAATTTTTAAATCAAATGTTTAAACTAGGTTTTGTATTTCTTGTGTTATGTTATTAAACCAAATGAACCTACTCCAACTGTATTGCAGTATATCTTAAAATAAATTGTGAAAGAAAATCTACGTTCAATAAAATGCAAATATTTGTCATCTATTGCCTGAATAACTTACCATCCCTTGAGAAAAATAGGCAAATTGTTTTGTATACTGCTGAAACTGTTAGCAAGTAGTATACACTTCACTTTATCTTTAATAGGAAGATTGAAAACCGGTGGAGACGTTAGATTGAATTGCTTTGACAAACACAATAACGTGTCTGCATCTCTAGCAAGTGAATGTCATAAATAAAGAATCGCTTTATTAAAAATAGTACTGAAATGCTTAGCTAATAGTAGTGCAGAATGACCTCCTTAGGGCTCATCAGCAATCCATATCTGCCTGCCTGCATGCGGTCAGCAGATCAGCTATAATAGTTTATCGAAAGGATCGTAAAAGCACGGTGCTATTTGCACAAATGGCATTCACTTGCTAGATGCGTGGTGATTTTTGGACCAGGTGAACACAATAAACAAAAAAGAAAAACAGTTATAAAGTATTACATAGTCAATGAGTCAGTCAGTAACAGTGCTATAACCAAGGATAGCAGAGGCAGGGGAAAAGGAGTTGCTCTTCCTCGTTGTCTGACATGGAGGCTGCCAAAACTGTTGGTGGGGTTTATGGGAGATTTGTTTAAGCATTTTTACTGCAGCGATGCTCCGACGTACCGTTAGGTCTGTAAAAAAATCGCGGGCGCATGAAAATCCCCAAATCAATAAGTCGGCTCGTCGTTGAATCTTGTCGAGGGTTTCGCGGTTTTGGGCGAACACACCCACTAGAAAGGCAGAGAGCATAGTCGACAATTGGTATAATGAAGCCTCAGTACAAGTAATTTAGAGATTTTGGTTAAGGACTGATAGGAGCTCCCGAAGGGCGTAAAGGCGTCTTGATGCAGTCGCGTTTACGGAGTTCACTTGGGCATTCCAAGTTAGGCCAGACGTAAAAGTGATCCCGAAGATTTTGAGATGGTCAACTTGGATGCAATTTGGAAGTGTGCGGTATAGGGGTGTCCTGAAGATTTGGGGATCCATAAAACTTTGCATTTTTGGAGATTGAGGGCTAACCCAACGGACGACGTTCAGCGTACCATATTTTCGTGTTCATCTATAACACTAGTGTTATGGAGAGGGTCAACAATAGGAACTGCAAACGTACAATCGTCAATATACTTTACAAGTGTATTCGTAAAGTTCAGCGGAGATAGGGACCCAACTACCAAGTAAAACATATAGGGACCTATAATTCACCCTTGCGAAATAGCTAAAATTACAGAGAGGTCGCTAGTCACTATACAGTATATATTCCTTCTTGTCTAAGAGTAATTCGTGTGATAATTTGTACACTGTGTTATCTGTTGGTAACTTAAGAAATTATGGATTCTGTGAATCCACTAAAAATTCAAAAAATTGCCAAGATGCTTGGACCGATTTTGTTTCTGTGAGCAAACTGAGTGATAATGGAACTCCGACTAAAGGAGACTTTTTTAAACTATTTTTCTTATTTAGGTGAAATTAAAATCAAAACATATACGAAGGAAGACTACAAACCTTTTCTCGTGTGCCAATCTTTTTGAAAATCTTAATCCCGTCTTAAGTTTATTAAATGCATTCGCTTAAATGTGTATTGTGTAAGTGAAGTGTAATTTATAAACCTGTCACTTGCGATGTTTAGACCAAGAAAACAGACAACGAGGTTTAAATATCTATTGTACACTATTCTAAAACTACTGTACTGCCAATATCCTTCGCTAAGCAGTGGCATTTGAGTACTGTTTGAAAGAGAGAGATTTTCTCGCTCAGTGCAAACACACAGATGATCGCGTGGCCTCTCAGTCGTTTTATTAGGAGGAGTTGTTCTGTGTAAATCATCATCATCAATAAATTAGAGCAACATCGCTCGCCGTACACCAGCCAGCAGTCCGTCAAATCACTTTGGAAGAGGCTCCAAAACTCTAAAAGAAGTTCTTCTGGGAAACAATATGTCGGAGAGAGCGAGAGGTTACTGGGGGGGGGGGTCTGGTGAAGGCGACTGCCACTTCCTGCACGATATGGTGGTATAGTGGTGGTGGAGAGACGTGACGAGGTGGAGAGGCGAGAAGACACTCACGAAGCAAGCCTGCACACTTTACGCAACTCTGGTTGTCATAACGACTGGGGCTATTCTATTCTCTTTCTCACAACACCGTCTTCTATTGTCATCGCTTTGCAGCTAGCCAGTCAAGTTAGTTTGAGAGAGAGAGAGTGGTGTGCGCCAGCTAGATTGTTGATAGGAGCACGACGATGCAGCTCTTGCCACCGATCTGATCTGATCCCTGTTTTGATCTATGGGCGATCGCACGACGACCAACATGACGGCCCTCCTGGCCGCCTGCCGCCGCGAAGACCACCAGACAGTGGGTCACTTCATCGAATCGGGATCCTTTGTCGATGTCGTCAAAGACGTCAACGGGAAGACGATGCTTCACTACTGTTCGGAGAACCGGACGTCACGCTGCGCCCAACTCGTCCTGGACGCCTGTCCCGTTCTCCTCGACTCCAAAGATGCCGCCGGGATCACAGCGCTCCACCTGGCTGCCGTGGTGGGCAACGCGTCTATGCTCGACTTCCTCATCAGCCGGGGGGCCGACCTTCACGTGGGCGACGAAGAAAAACACACCGCCATTCATTGGGCCGTCGTCTACGGGCAGTTGGAGGCCCTCCGGGTGCTGGTCAAAGACGGGGCCATAGTGAACGAACCCGACGTCCATTGCGCCTATCCTCTCCATTACGCCGCCCAGTCGTGCGGCACCGAGACTCTGGAGGAGACCGGGCCCAGCATTATTCGATGTCTGGTGGAAGCCAGGGCCAAGGTCGATTGTCGCGATGCCCTCGAGCGGACCCCGCTCCACTGGACGGTCACGATCGGGAGTGTCGAAGGGGCCCGAGTCCTCCTCGAGTTAGGAGCCCAAGTGGAGGCGGCGGACAAAACTGGACTCACTCCGCTCCACTGCGCCGCCAGCAAGGGTTTCAATGATGTCATCGATATGCTCGTGGCCGAGCCCTACGCGGCGGTCATAGACAGTGTAGACACCAACGATTGCACGCCCCTGTTCTACGCGGTAACCCTGGGCAACCACAGCACGGTGAATAAACTGATCCGACTTGGGGCCGATGTGAATCGGAAGGACAAGAAAGGTCGGACTGCTGTCCACTTTGCGTCTTCCAAGGGCAAGACGGAAAGTCTGCAAATCCTCGTTCAAAACGGAGCCGATCCGTGGCAACCCAATCTGATGGGAGATACGCCGCTTCATGAGGCATGTTTTGTGGGTCAAGGAGAGGTTGTAGAAGCTCTGACTAAGACCAAGGACGCCGATCGGCATATCAATGCGGTGAACAAGCACGGCCAGACTGCTCTCCTGCTGGCCGCCTCGAAAAACGACGCCACATCTTGCAACGTGCTGATCAAATCGGGTGCCGATGTCAATCTGACCTACAAGGGTTCGGACAAAAAACCGATTTCCCCCCTCGATGTGACCAGTAGTCCCGACTGTAGAACTTTCCTCGAATCGAAAGGCGCTCAAGAGGGCTGGAAAGCCAGCTCCGTTTCCAAAGAGCCCATCGAGGAAGAGACTACTCCGGAGAATGAGCGCCACGAGGATAAGAACAAAAGTTCGCAAAGAAAATCATCTTCATCGTCGACCACTTCCAACTCCTCCTCCTCCTCATCATCATCCGAGAAAGAAAATGAGCTGAGTAAGCAGGAAACCGATCGAGGTGTAGATCTGGAGAAGGATGTTGTTGTCCAAGTTGTCCCAGTTGAAAGTTCAAAAGCAACAACTCCCATGAGCTCGGGCGTTTCTACACCGAAGCGACGCCACAGCGAAACGAAATCGCCGGAACAACAGCTGGTCTCACCGACAATATCCCAAGAGAAGCCATCTTCCAGTCCTAAACACGACGACATTTCAGTCCCTTCTCCTACTTTCCAAATGGCAAAGGATGCGAGTAGCAGTGAGAAGTCCTCCCCGTCCAAACATGACAGATCAGATGATGACGATCGCCAAAGGGAAGGAGGTCGTGCAAGTCGGATGCGGAAACTGTCCGGTTCAAGGTCAAGCTCTTCCGGAAGCGAGAAGTCCTCCGGGCGGCGTGAACGTCGAGAAGAGCAATCCCCTCCAGCCAAGCCATCCGTATCTCCGCCGGTGACACCCAAAGGTCGCAAACGCAGTTCATCAGCAGAATCTAGCGCGAAGAGTTCGACACCACGAAAGCGACGATCAGCGTCCAGATCCAGCAGCAGTTCGAAGTCTTCCTCCCGATCATCTTCGAGTAAAAGTTCCGCAGATGAAAAAGAAAAAAAGAAAAAAGAGAAGAAGAAGAAAGTGAAGAAAGAGAAGGAAAAAGAGAAGGAAAAAGAGAAAGAGATGGAAAAGGAGGCTGTCGAAGAAGATAAAGAAGAAGTCCCTCTCGGAGAGAAGAAGATATCAAAGAAAAAAAGCGCATCTCTTCAGAAAAGATCGGGCGGAGGACGATCGGCTAAACGTCCAACTACCGCCGCCGCGCAAAGACAGAAGATCACCCCGAGGAGCGAGGAGGTGAGCCGAGAAATTGCCCAACAGGTCAAACTGAGCGTAGCCAATTTTGAGTACGTCCGCTTCACAGCACGGGCTGTGGAGCAGTACGGCAGGTACATTATGCGTCAGGCTTCCAGAAGTCCGCCCAAGCGACCCCTCTTCGAAGCCAAGACGACACATTCGCGGAAGTCGGAAAACGAGAAGGGAAAGAAGGAAGCGCGACCGGCATCGCGTCGGCGGAGCAAGTCCAGGTCGAGATCCGGGTCTTCCTCCGCGGCCAAGTCCTACTCTAGCGACGACTTCTCCTCGTCGCAAAGTCGAGACGAGAAGACTGGTCCCAAGTCCCAGAAGAAGCAGCCGTCGGCGAAGGGTCAGGGCCGAGGGAAAGATCGTCCGACGCAGAGCTCTAAGTCTCCCGCACGTCCCCAGACCAGAGCTTCCAATCAAAAGCGGCCGACGGACAAAGGAGAAGACAAACCTGTTCGCATGACACCGAGAGCACTCAGATTAGAACGGGAAAAAATGATGCGAAAAACTTACGAGGCCTACTTTCCTTCGATTCGAAAGTGATTTCAACCCCCCTGCCTTCTCTCCTCCGATCGCCAAAAATCTACCCGATGTCTTGCTGCCATTTTATCTACGTGTGATAGACACTCCGCATGACTCCCTAATCTGTGATTTACGCAAATTCAATCAGTAAAAAATCTTTCTCCGCGCTGAATGAGACTTGGGGACAACTTTGTAACATACAAACAGTTTCATAATTTCAGACTTTGTATTAATTTATTTTTGGTGTAGGAGATTTGCACGGAACTCTTTACAAATTTTGTTAGTAGTAACCATTACATATAACAGTTATTGATTCATTTTTACCTCATCAGGGCATGCCCTGACTCTGACTGAAACAAATGCAAATGAATTATCTCAGATTTATGAATTTTGAGAACAGATTTCTGTTTAACTATAAGCTACCTTGCCCTGTGAATACCTCCCTCGTTGTATGGGATTCTGAGTGTTTCCTTTTAACATGATCTAATAAAAAGTGCGATTAACAAGAGCCACAGTGAAAAGTGGGTTTGCGAAATAGTTATTTGAAAATTGTGCTATCGACATAATTATATTACAGCTTCATTTGAAAACGAATCAAATAGAATGACATCTTTTTGGGGCAACCAGCAAACCTACAATATCTACTAAAAAATATAACAATTAATTAAATTTAAAAAATACATAAAAAACGCAAACGAACATCATTTCTAGCACTTTTAGTCGGTTGGCCGCATTAATTGTAATGTAATTCTAAATGTTTCCCGCATGATAATTTGAATTTATTGATAAAATTTCAAAAGCATTTGTAAGCACTATGTGTTGCAACACTCGTGAATATAACAAAATACGACATTACAACAATTTTGTCATTAACACCATGCCAACTAAACATAAAAACTTCGTTTAAAGTCACGTTTCTCAACCACGAGATTGGGCTTATCGTTGTTTACTTCAATGTTGCCAAGCGTCACACACTTTTCAGCGATCACAAGTTTTTCCTCTTCACTGTTTCTTTTTGATTGGTATTATCTAGTGTGACAGACGATCCTGATGTGCTCGCTTTGCAGAAATTGAGTGAGTCCCTCATAGCGCTTTGCATTTTTGGAGTTAATTCAAGGTAGACAAGTTCTTCTTTGGAGATGTGTCCAGTTTTTTTGGTGATAACATCTTGACCGAATCCCGTTTTGTAGTGAATTGTACGCGTTGATATTTTCAAAGGATGATTAGTAAAATAGCCTTCACTACCTGCTTCTTTGAGAAGATTGCTGACTGTCTTGGGCAATGTGTTTACTCCAATTGGGCTCTTTTTGCACCATATTTCTGCAGAAGATGAATGGTTTGGAATTCGTGTCAAATATAAATTTTCAACATCGTTTGGTCTATGTGCCATGTATTTGTCATAAAGAGATACTATACATCTTTCTGAATGTGAGCTGTTGTCGTATACCCTTATCTGCTTGGGTTCTTTTATTCCGCCTTTACTGGTCTTTAATGTATCTTTGATATGCTGATGATTGCATCGTTTCTGAATATCGTCGTAATACTTGGTAATATTATTTGTCAAAAGTCTTTTGTGTTCATCTCTGCTCCGGAGTGCGAAGTTTTTCCCTATCAAGTAAACCAGAGTAGATACCAACTTCTTTGCGTTATAAGAACCCAGAACACATTTTCCCACTTTATGTGTTCATGATCCTTTTCGAACACTTTTGTGCGTTTCGTATTTCTGTCAAAGTCTTCTTCTCTACATAGTTTCATAGCGAGATCTACACCTTTTCAGGTCAATTTTAGAATTTTACAATTCAACTTCAGATAGTCCAAATCAATTGCAGATAGTGCAAATGCATTTCGGAAATATCTAAATGAAATTCAGATAGTACAAATAAATCTCGGAAACATCTAAACGAAGGGATTGGAGGCTCATAAGTCATAACCACAAAAAGAAGTTGCATGTCATTCCTGCTACAATGACACTGACAAGCAGTTGAGACTACAGTACTATTATTTGGATGGATGAAACCAATATTAATCTCTTCTGCCTGAGGACAGAAGGACGAGCACATGAAGGTCAAAGGGAACCGACTTTCACGTTGTTTGTGCATTGTCAGCATATGAGATAATTCACATCACGAGGCGTTGTGGAGCCTTCAATTATGACACAGCAAAGGATTGGGTTCTCTATATGTTTCAGAATCTGCTACCTGGTGTCAGAGTTGACTCTGTGGTCCTTGTCTACGACAATGCGCCTTGTTGCTCCAGGTTAGAAGAGTGCAAGCATGAGTTCCCTGGATTCAATATCTGTCGTTTGGGGCCGTAGTCCGCACAATTATAATTCTGTGTAGTCAAAGCAGAGGTAAAACAGCGAATGCGGGTGCCTCATGTGTAACTTCCCAGAGTAGGCGAGCAGCGGTTAACATATTTTGAAGATGTGATAGGCGAATCAATGAGACTGATAACTCGTGCAAGACATTGTTAAATCAAGGTTTCTTTCAGCGTGCGTTAAATCTGGAGGACATGGAAGTGGGAGTATTAAAATTTGAACGCTTCTTTTGTTCATTCAGCATACCGTATTACATTGTAGTCTCCGTAGTTTCAGATAGTTTTCATGTTTTTGTTTGGTTTTACAGTATGTACTTTTGCTCTTCGATAACAAATAAAGAATTGCATTTATATACTTTTATTAGTTTGATTTAGATATTTTCGAAATTGATTTGCACTATCTGAAGTTGAGTTGTAAAAATCTGAAATTGATTTGGACTATTTGAAGTTGAGTTTTAAAAATCCGAAATTGATTTGGAATATCTGAAGTTGTATGGAGACTTTTGACTCACCGTGTATATACTTACTTCTGAAAAAATTGGTCATAAATTTCTGTGGTAGACAATCGCGGACTGCGCCCATATTTTTGACCGGGGAAATTAACAAACAGTTGTCCCGACGAATGCATCAATCTAAGCCAAATTAACAACAACAAAATTAAAAGAACGCATTCAAAACATTATTGGCAAAAAGGGTGCTCCTCCAACTCGCGTCACTCTGACCTTTCAGTAAAGACCCTCTGCGTCTCATAGGCACCAAACCCTTTACCAATACCCTCTCCGGTTTCGGAGGATCTAACCTTTTACGAAAGACCTACTGCGTCTATACAGTAGTTCACTTCCTCCGCAGCAAACATTTATAGACTTTCAAATCATCCACAATCGCCTCTATGCAATGTATTGAATAGGATAGTTCGCATTCGTTGTTCCCATCATTTCTTTCTGATCGGGGGGATACAGATTAAATTGATTGATGACTTCGTTTGTCATTTTCGTCTTCCTCTCAACCTTTCCCCCAAATGCCACTCGAAGTACTCCCGCATACAGCTACTGTCCTCTGAGTCCACCTCGCATCCTCTCCTCTCTCCCAAAAGACTGCCAACGTTAACTAACTACTCAGTTAGCGAAAAGAGTTGTTCATTCGAGTATAAGAGTCCAAGAAAAAATTGAAAAAATGGTAGTGCAGTTTAGCTGAATGACAACAGAGCATTAGACATGTAATAATTTCGATATTTTTTGCAAAACTATGTATATTTTTTATCATTGAACTTCTTAAATGGTTTATCCCAAAATCTTCAATCATAGCACTTGCCACGCTATAAAACTAAACGACACTGTGATCATCGTTTTGCAGGAAAATTAAAACATTTATTTCGAAAAACGACCTTTCTCTATGGCAGGTTGTTTTGCACTTTTCTGAATATTTAAACATCTAAATTCGGTTTGAGTTTGCCTTCGTTGCAAATTGAACAATGATACACAAGTAATAAGCAAGACTTAATATGTGACAGTGTCACATGTTGATCCCGGTCGTCAACTCGCCCGATCAGTACTTGTAATCATTAGAAAAAATCCAATCACCCCATTTTATGACACGTTTTGTCCAGACACACAGACCAACAGAAACGTCTACTATTATATACTTGTAGATCATGCAATTAACACAATCAAGTAGTAAACCAAAGTTTGGAAAAAAAACACAGATTCTCGTTAAAGTAGAGGCCCAAAGAAATTTAGGTATACATACCGCGAGTCCCATAAATATTGATTTTTATATCAATCGTATATTTCTAATGGGAGTGCGTTTTAATTGATCCCAGTCAGCGTTTATCTATCAGACTGGGATACTTGAATACATGTCGATGTTTGCTATGTAGGTATGTACTGTATATATGTTCGTTCCGATACTCCTCCGAAAATTTGCACAAACACACCGACGAGTTGAATAAATTGCTACTTTTTATTCCAAAATGCGACCTAAATTATCAGATATTCACGATTAATTACCAGCGTAATGCAAAGTAATGGGAAAATCAATAAAATTTAGGAGCCTTCTATTTGAAATCAATGGCCAATAAAAAGTTCCGTAACTGATATATTTTATATAATGTTTTCCTCGTTCGGTGGATATAAAATTTTGCAAATATTCTGAACAATGATTGCGCAATAAAACCTATTGGAACTAAATCGTTGAATGATATATAAATTGCTCAACTGCTATTGTTTAGACAATATACTTTCCTCGTTCTTTACGTATAATATGATGGGAAAATATTCATGGGGCCGTAGGCTTCTTCTTCCACGTTGAATCATGAAAGGTTGACCTAGCCGAGATTCGAACCAGTCAACCTATCTAGATGTTCGTGACAAGCGTGTTACCGCTACACCACCGCGGGAGTACGTAATTTGTAGTTTCTTTTTATGCGTGGATTAACGATTAAATTTAAACTCTTTTGTGTCTAGCAAACAAATATCGATCGCAAACGACTACTTCATACCAGAAATTTAATGGGAAAGCAGTCAAACGCCTCGTGTAAACTCCCTATTTAGAAGCTCCAACAGACCATCTCACTCCGCATGGTAGAATAGCAACGCTATCACCGATCAGAACCATTCGCCCATTCAGTCCCCTTTTCCGGTTTCTCTCTGCACGAAGGTCGACCTGCTATTATTAGTATAGAGTATATTTCTTTGCCCAAAAATGGAAAAGTTGTACTTTTTCTCTACGAGGACAATAACTACAGATAGAGAGAGAGAGATGAAGTGTATATAAATAAATTTATAGTATTGAAATAGTACTTTTCTAATGAATGAACGGTCCATCACTCCAGTTTGTTCTACTGCACTAGGTAGCATATGGTAATTGGATTAGTATAAACTAAAGATTAGAATCAAATTAGGATTGGAATAAATTTAAGATTATAAATGAATTAAGATTAGAATAGATTTAAAATATAGAATAAAATGAAGATCAGAATAAATTAAGTAATAGAATAAATTAAGATTAGAATTGAAAATAAAGAATATAAATAAATTAGTATTAGAAAAATATCAAGATGAGAATAAATCCTCGAAATGTGATACCATGGAGGGCTTCCCAAAATTAATTGTCTGCGTGTAGGTATTCGCTATCTCCTCCTAGACTATCAATCGGAGAGAGCTGAAATTGTGGGTACCCACACTTTGACTGGCGGTGCAGGGCATGTACTATGTGATTTTTACTTTCATTCGTATGGGTGCCACAGATTCCGTTTTAGGCCCTTTTGAGCCTATCAAAACTATACGTCACTTTTATACCTGTTCTTGATATGCGGTCCTAATGAGATTTTGTCGCAGTAATATAACCACTGACCAGTAGTCATATTTGATAATGATTACAAAAAATTGCAACATTTGTAAATAGCCTAATCATAAAACTCACTGCAGCATTCCAGAATAATCAATCATTAATAAAGGCAAAGAATCAGTTATTTCCAAATTATTTCTAAAAATCTATTGACTAATTTGTTAACTAAAGATTATACAAATATAATTGAAATTGAATTACACTAAAATTATAAAGTTGTCATAGTGATTGGATTTCACGACAAAATGCCAAACAAAGAAAAACAACTAATGGTTCCCAGTCACGTTCTGCTAAAAGAATGAGAGTGCATCGAAATGATAGAAGAAACAACACAACTATAGGCACTGTTCGTCTTAAAAGCAACTGCGCGACAACATCCCGTGTAACCTCACCTGAAGACAATAGTTGTTACTATATCGACTGCACAAAAGCATATGATAGGGTGTGGAAGGACAAACTTATTGAAAAGATGATTGAAGTAAAAATGTCCAAAAAGACGATAGAATGGTACAAG
>JAUYWV010111507.1:0-12479 GCA_032274565.1 Nematoplana nigrocapitula
ATTACACATTATGCTGAGTGTCTAATTACGACCTATCATCTTTATCTTCTCTAATTGTCTATTATCAAGTGTTAGATTTTTGTCTTCTCGTTAAAGCATGTTTTCTGAAAAATGCAAAATATTTCCTCATTAAAAAGCTGATTAAATAATGAAACTAAAGGAGTAAAAATGTTCCTTTCTTTTTCAGGAAAAATTACCAGTGTAACGATGTAATGATGTAGTATAGATTTTTGTGCCAAATAGTGTGATTTTATCCGGTATATCTCTCAGTCAATACCCTGCCTACGAGCATCACTTGAAATAAATGAAAAAATTAACCTGACTCTAGGAGTGACTATGATTTGCTATAGAAAACATCTTTGAAGGTAAAGTTATTGAGAAGAAAAACAAAGAAAACTAACTGAATAAGAATTAATAAACTTTAAAATTCCTAGATATAGCTGAACCGTACTGCGGCAAAAAATACAAGGAACAAATCAGCTTTCAGCTATCAGCTATCGTCTACACAAATACAAGAGAAAATAATTACAAAAGCTAAAAATAATTGCCTCGAAAAAAGCACAAGCAATTGAAGACAGTGTGACTAAAATAATATATAAAACTGAAAAGGAAAACCTATCGACATAAAATTAAAGCAGAAACCTTTTCAGTAATGAAGAGAAGGTGGTTGCCTCGAGATAGAGAGATTGTTGCCATGATCTTTACGACTTTATTATATACTGTAGATTATTAAATAGATTCAGAACCTGAAATTTTTTATCTGAAGTTGAATCGGCAATTACAAATGAGCAAGTGTATAAAGCATCTCGACTGAATAACTCTGCGGCCGAAATAATTTAAATTATAATCTACTGAAATTGTGTAATAATGTCTTTCAAAATGGCAAATAGACTTAATGAAACTTAAGCCCTTATGCCTCCAAACGCGACACTTCTAAAAAATGAAGACATGTTGCTCAACGAGTCTATTTACACCGAGTGCTGCGCGACAAAATCCAATCAATCTTTCGATTCCGATTAGTTGCAGAAATAATCAATGCCTTGATTGCCGTCTTTAATCTACAATAGCTGAATTGCTAGTTGAATTTACACTAAAATTCATACATTAATTTCTGCGTCGCATGGCACTTGGTGGGCAAAGGCAATAACCTTCCGTCTCGCCGAGTCGCGTCTTGTGTGGTGGGCATTAACATTTGTAAAACAAAATAATAGCAGAACAAGTAACGACTTTGATGTCATTGGTCTTGAAGTCGTAGGTCTTATCAGTCCTCCATGAAAAGTACTTTCAAAGGTCATATAAGGAAGAATTATCCGAAGAGTGTAAGAAAACCTGGCTGAATATCAAGTTTGGTTTAGGAAAGGAAGAAGCACATTACTCACAAAAAGTCTCCCCAAATGGACAGACAACATCAGGGCTCACCGACTTCGCCTCACCATACACTGTTTCATACATACACAGACTTTTACGATCACTCAATTGCGGAAACCGCAAAATGCAACATACAAGCTGGCCGAACAGACCTGGACTACGCAACCCTGCTCCAGAAAGACACAGGTCTTACAACAACCGAGCTGGAAAGTGACTTGTGGAGTGTGATGGCCATGAATTCGGGTGCGCCCGACTCGTGAAGATGATGATGATTGCTCTTCCAAAAAATCCGTCAACGGTATATCTAAGAATAAGTAAAGCGGAATTTATCTGTGCACAGTTTTATTCTGAAAAATTCTTTACTTTTCGCTGATGAAGTCATGTACACTGCGGAGTGTAGCTCATTAGGCCTATAATGCAAAGTATTTTTTAAAGACAGTAGATATTATTTCAGTGCATATTTTAATAAATCGGTCATTTCATGGATGTGAAAGAATGTTTCACTGTTGTACATTCTGCTACTATTTTTCCCCTAAATGAATTAGAAGACGGAGTCTGCCACACATAAAGTAGATGCAGTCTGGTTGGGAAGAGATTATGCTTAATATATGTCCGAGTTACTATGCGATTAGCAGGCACTTAGCAGGACGCTGAGGATTAACTGTGAAAGCTTCCAATGGCGCCCATATCAGTTGGCTCGATCCTAAGCGTCTATTTCTAGAATGATAAAGTGTTTCAGAAGTACAGTAAGTGATGGTGTTTTAATTAATCCGTGTCTAATGTTGCAGTTGTTTTCATTGTATTATTTCTAAGATTAAAAACTCAAACGGCTATATAATAACCTAATTTTATCGTGCTTAAAAGATAATTTTTAGAAATTTCAAACTGATTTAATTGAAATACTATAATACTATAATGGCAATAATATTTCCTTTTCAGAGCAAATTTATGGGCAGCTTTTTCGATACTGCCCTGATTTCTATGAAAACCATGACTTTTTAAAAAGTAATCAAGAATCCATAACTATTAATGAGTTAATCAGGAAGTAAATCTGCAAAACGGGGAATTTTGAAAAGAAGGCTGACGACGAAACAAGTTTTTTTCTTGTTTAATTTGATATCACTAGGAAAATGTTAAGTCTGAAAGTAAAATAAAACATTTTAAAATAGAAGACAAGTATGTTATTGATATTTTTTAAAATTTTAACATTCATAAGACCAAACAGTTTTATGTACATTATCGTAATAGGAAATAAATCACATTAAAGTGGTCTATTTTTCAATTGACCATTTAGTGATGGAAATTATATTTAATTCAACATTTGTTCAGGTGTCAAAGGTTTTCTATATAAAATGCTAATATGCTGATTGGACATTATCAGAATCGGTCAAGAAATGAATACAAAGTCAGCTTTCTCGGTTCAGTAAAATTGTATGAGGCATATCTCATTCGTCGCATTATTTAACCAATACACCACAAATAAAGTCGAAAGAAAAAACAATCCCGTGTCTGCATCTATAGTAATTGAGTGTCGTAAATAAAAAAATCCTTATCAGCAATACATACCTGGCTGACTTCTATAACTGCAAAGAAGATTAGTCATATTTTATCAAATGTATCGCAAGAACATGGCAGCGCCATTTACATGAATGTTCATAGCCAGGTCACATAGCTGAAAATCACCAAGCAAAGGGCCAAGAACGATGTAATGCTAATGCGGCAAGCTATAAAAGTGTGGCTGCATCTATATAAAGTGCAATGTCCTCACTGTCATTTCAACAATTTCTTGTCCTTCAAATGCTAATAATGAATGATGTTGTTATTTTTTACTTAAATTGTCTGTGTGGCGTCTGTGTAGCACAAAAACCATTTTGCCAAGAACAGCTCCAAAGTAAAATTTAAATGTACCTATAGCCATTTGTGAAGATACTGCATGACGGATACTCGTTTACACAGGCTGCATACAGCATGTAAAACACAACGGCTAAGTCAACGCAGACTCACAATGGTGTAGTTATCGTGGAGTTTAAAATACAGCCAATGAAGGCGCAGCTGAAATCATCCTGTAGATATACGACAAAGTTATATTGTATATACTGTAGAAATCGATTACCGTTGCTATCTCGACATAATCCTTTGACTATATACTGTAAATATTCTCTATACCTATCTGCATATTCTCTGTGTATAAATCGTCAATCGATCAGAATAAACTTAAGTGCTTAAATTACATTTCACATGTTTATTAAATAAACATTTTGTAGGACTGTCACGTTGCCTGGTCCAGCTATGGCCGGACAAGCCGGACCGCTTGCTACGGCTCTGAAGTGAATTCTTTATTGCGTCATTCACTTGCCGTACACACCACAAAGATGAAAGCCATCAGAGCACAAATGTCACGTGACCTTTTTTCAAACAAGAAATGAGACTATAGAAGAAATTGACGTATTGAAGCTAGCATACGTGTACATGCACATGGACTGGATATATATTTGCACCTTCAGAACAAAACTAGAACATTGACATATCATACATCAAAAGTATATTAGGGATCACTTGTTCACTATATCTATATATAGTGTTATTCTTCATTGAGTCGAAAGTAAATCTTTTTGACATATTAAAATTCGATGTATAAATATATTGACGGCGAAAATAGTTTTGCAGATGTTACATGTCATGAAATTCGAGAATATTTGTTACGACAAAATTTGTCATCTATGAAATATATTCAACTACACAGTAGTAGTAAAAAAGAAAAAATCAGGCTACTATTTTCCGACTAGGATATATGGATCAAATCCTAATTTGACGTTGGAGCCAGTTGTAGGCGTCATTTTGTCCCAAACAAATTCCCAAGTTAATCCCTCACAAATGTGACTCCATTCAGAGTACTAATTCCCTTCAATAATCCGGCTACATCCTTATGCCTTTCTCGTCCTTCTTCTTTTCAAGAAAACCATATAAGCAAATATTTCCGACGCCACAAATCGGTTGGAGGTAGCGATGACACGCCGTGAAATATGACAGGTTCAATCTGGGTTGGTATCCTTCTTTTCACTGCTTGCTGGTTGGTCCCGTCGCTTCTGGAATACCCTGACTGTGGAGGTTTCTCCCCAACCCAGAAACACGGAGAGTCGCCACGGTTGGTATGGTTATAAATAGATACATGTATGGTAGTACTATTGCATCCTTTCAAACTGTAATTTTTTGGTGTAATACACTTTTTTAATTTAATCGTTTTGCGCGTTCCTCAAAAAGTTCTCATCAGCTGTCACCTGTTATGTAGATGGCAAAGTTTTAGCGATTATTGTAAAAAACTACAATCTTGGCTTTAATTGTCTGCTTCCGCATTTCTCTACAGATTTACATTCGTTGCACTAACTTCCAAATAGTTTGTAGTATACGTGAATGCGGTAGTAAAGCAGTCTAAAATAGTTTGCAATAGAGAAAGCACGGAAAAGAACACTGCTTTGGACTTGTTATTATTCATTGATTAGAATTCCATTTAAGAAGAACAACATACCATGCATGTATGCCATTTTCGGTATTGCGGTATTTATTTGTTATGGCATGGTTTGTCTTAGAGTTTGCCAAGTCAGCAATAAATCGCTCTTGGATATAGTCCCACCCTATGCTCACATCCAGAAAAACCGAAATATCTGAAAATTAGGACGTATATTGACAAAGTTACTACGATCATTTGTAGAGCTTTTCAGATTTTTTGGATATTGGCGCGAGAAGTCAACAACGATCGTTTCTTCATATTGATATTGGGGTTGGTTTTACTGATTGATTTATTTCATCAAAATTTGCAGAGTATAATTTCAGCATTTTAATTTGGATCATCACCATCAATAACATTTTGAGCACATGTGAAGTGACTAACTTGCCTTCAACGAAGTACTCCATGACGATTAGCTTTGTTATATCAGTGTACTTCTATAGATGCATGTATCTGGCGCCAAGTTGATATCTAATTAAAATATTTCTTATTCAAATGAAGTAAGACAAATAGAACAATTTTTCTATATTTTATTTGAAATAAATTATCCATTTTGCCTACTTCTAACATAATTGTCACAATTGAATGCTTCGACTAAACCGTTTTTTATAAATACCAATCCAGCCCTTTGATCCCTCTAAGAATTATACTTTGATAACCATTTTGTTATATTATGAATTATTGATTATACTGAACGTGCAAAATATAAGATAGATAAATCAACTAGATAGATAATCTATAGAAGTATTGCGAGCAGGACTTTAGATAGACGCTGCTATTTCATCGAAATTCAGGCGCCTTTGAATTATGCAGTACTAGGCAATCAATATTATTAGCGGTACTTATAGACAACTGATTAATCGAATCATTGAATTATAAAATTTATATTACAATCTCTGAAATAAATAATTTCTGGTTTAATTGGAGGATTTCTAATTACGAGATTACGAGTGTTTTGTTGGAACAGCAAATCATAATGTTGTCGAACCAAATATTTATGAAAATGATCATATCCTTCATCCTTTCATTGAACAAGTACTTCAACAGTGTCTTCCACTTCAACTGATTTCTTCACTCACCCCGTAATTTGCCATCCTTCAATACCTTTGGCAAGAAAAGCTCAAACGCATTCCTCAATCCTGTGGTAAAGAAATCCGGATAGTGTTCCAGTCAATGAAAGCTCAATCGCGTAAGTTGCCTACGAGTAATCTACCTCTGATGGCATCAAGCTGAATGTCATCTACAAGTTCCGGTGTCCCATTGATCGCAATGCGATCTGTCACTGATTTTGAAACAGCAATAAATGAAGCTGTGGCCATCAAATATTATAAATATTTTTTAAATGCAACTTTGGCTGAGATTGGCACATCTTGTTTGATTAAATTTATGTTTTATGCTATAAAGCAGTCCAGCATAGCATGGGAGGCACTATATCTTACAACCCGTCATGAACATCATCAACAAAGTGTTCTCCGATTCACACTTCCCCAAATCATGTAAATCTGCTACCGGGCGCCCTATACAGAAGCAGCTATCACCTTATCTTACAGACTATCGTCCAATATTTCTCCTAAATATTCTATCAAAATCCGCGAAAAGGCTATCTGTGATCGATTATAAATCTCAACTCAATGTGGCGAACCACCACCCGTACATCACCAGGATAGGAACACCAAACGCCCTAATATTCATTTTCGACAAATGGACATTCTCAGTCGAGCTATACTCGTGGACGTGTTCAAGGCCTTTGAAAAAATGCGTCCAGTTATCCTGATGTCAAAAACGGAAATACATACGGATCGATCTAGGCCTCATCGCCCTAACGAAGAGTTTCCTGGAGGGGAGAGACCAAACAGTTCGCTTTAAGAATAGCACTTTCAATTCCCAAAACGTAAGAGTTTGATTTCCCACTGGATCGGTTCTTGGACCCTGGATGTGGATCACCTACATTTCCGACCTCAGGTCCTCCGGAGACTGCGACATACGCGGGCCACGTTACTATCTCTCTGTCATCCACACCCAAAGACACCAACGACGCATGGAAGAGAGCTCAAAGATCTATCGAATATATTCAAGATTGGTGCACCTCCTACAGCATGGAGCTCAGAACGACTAAAATTGTTGAAATTATAATAATTTAAAAAAAATAATTTGCCAGTAGAAGCACGATTTTTTTACACATTACATATCGGTTATTTAACATCAATGTAATAGCAGTCAAATCGTGTTCATCCTACTCTTCAAAATTCTGAACTATATCCACACATATACTTGTATTTACTAAATTATATCGTATATGTCATTTACATTTAAATAATATACACATCTTCAGTTTGTTGCTACTCGTAAGTAGTAGCAATGTAATGAAATCTAAAATTTTAGTGTAATAAATTTGCGCTTTTATTACTGTGTTATTAATCATAATATGGTACCTAATCTTCTCTTTCAACCTTTTTAGTCGCCATATAATATCACAGTGACAATACAATATATATACTTTTGGCAGTTTTGCTTTGAAGTTTGCTTAAAAGTCATATGCCTTTTAGAACAATTAGATGTATAGTTTTATTAATGAAAATACCTTGAAACTTTCAAACCATTTATATTTTTTCTAAAAATATACTTACAACTTACGAATCCCGAGGGGCACCCGGGACGCCCCCCTATTCTTCACAACTGCCCTTTTTGACAAAGGTGCTCTTTGTAGCTATTCTTTTTTACATTTATTTACGCCTTTTATGCCATTTTCTAGGTGCCCTTTCTTGTACTCTCCTTTCTACTGCTCTTTGGTATGTACCCCTTTCCGTATGCCCCTTCTCATAAGTGCCCTTTTATATATGCGCATTCTCATGTGCCCTTTTTTGGGTGCCCCCTTTCTTGAAATCCTGGATCCGCCACTGCTTACAGGATACATTATATATTCTATAATATGTCAGGAACATTGTGTTCTATGACACATTGAAAACTTCATATAATAAAGTCTATATGTATGTAGTATATATTCGTGAAAACAAAATTTTAAAATATCCTGATTACAACTTTGTGTACACTAGTTGAACTCTATACCTATACGTGCTCGTTATGATTTTGAGACTTTAAATAACTTTTATATGTTAAGTTGTTTGACAATTGGATACCTTTGTGTGTACATATGCCATAAAGTATGTTTCTCAATCTCCGTAATGTTTTTTTCTAAGAAACGAATTAAATCTGGTATAATCATATTCGGATTTACCCGTGCTATATTCCTGTGTTGAATTTATTATTCAACTATCTTCCACTATAGATCGCCTACGACGTCACCGATATCTAAATCACGACGTGAATCGAGCCTTATTACCGGCGAGATACAATAAGTTGCATATTAAAAAGTTTAAATCCCAGCTCTTCTATATATGTTGATCATCTATAAATTTATTTTATTTATTATCGGCCTTTTCAAGCATGAATGTTGGCCTTACAATCTCTGTTGTCGCGTTCTCTTGGATGGGCAAACAGACGACCAAAGGGATATTAATACCTCGCGGTAATGAAATCATTATTATCGTAGAAGTAATAATAATAATAATAATAATAAACTTTTTATTTGCCACCTGGGCTCAAATTAACAAAAAACAATTTTACAAATAAATAAAAAAGGCGATTTTGTTCGGTCAGGCTAACGGAATAACTAAAAACGAGTAACCTACATAATAAAAACAATTAACAGCTGTTTGGGACGAAGTAAACACAAAAAGCTGAAAACATATAACTATAAAAAAACACAAAAAGCTGAAAACATATAACTATAAAAAACACAAAAAACTACAACACAGGCCTTTACAAATCGAAGAAAAACATAGCAAACGTCCCTTAAAATGGGGAAACAAAATTAAACTAAACAATGTTATCAGCCTGACCGAGCAAAAGTTAAATACAAGTGTTTTTTCTTTTACTCTAACCTAAACAAAGCCCTGGTATGGCGGGAAGACTCTGACCTGGCTTTGTCTGCTAAAATTCAATAAGAAAGAATATTTCAGGCCGATGAAAATACAACTAAGCAAGTAAAACAGGATTTGTTTTACTTATGTCCAGGAGCAATTCGGCAAAGATCGCACGCACGGGCTTCCACAACCAGCTCGCTAACTCACCCTGGAGGGATGGTTTGTAGCTTCTTCAGGGTCACCAGCGAACAGTCAAATACTCGACTGATGGTCTGCTCGGATACATCGGGAGAATTCGGAAAGTCATGTTGGATTTAGGCTCTCATCTCTTTGATGGTGGGGGAGTCGGAGACATTCTACCAGACGATCCATCATATCCTCGGATTTATTTGAGCTAAGTCACAATCACCAGTAGCCAAACAGCGTTAGATAATTCGTCGAACGGCCCAGCGAGGAATATTTAGTTCATCTCCAAAGTGATGTAATCAGGGGCTCCTCTAGGAATTTTGAAAGGGGGTGACTACAATTGGTTATAATTTTAACGCCCCCTGCTTGAAAACATAAAAACAATTGAATATCATATATCCATAAATGTATTCAAGTATAGTGTTGTCCAGAAAGTTTTGACCGATAATTGCAAATTAGTTAGACAAAACCAAAATATTTATTCAAACACAACATACAATACAAAACAGGTTATCATGGTCAGTAAGATGATCAAAGTGTCCTACATGAGCATTGATGCATTTTTCCATCTGCTAGGCAGTAGAGTGAAGACTTTTCGAAAAAAGTATTGGTCCTTTGAATTCAGCCAATTTTGAATGACGCTCATAACTTCTGCTGAATTCTCAAATTTACATCAGCAAATGGAATTTTTCAGAGGTAAAAATAGATAATAATCCGACGGGGAAAAATCCGGAGAATAAGGGGGATGGTCGATCACGTTTAATGGCCAGCTCAGTCAATTTGTTCTTAGCAAGAGTAGCCGTGGGGGCCTGGCGTTATCTTGTATGAATAAGAAATCAACAGCGACTCAATTGAAGAAATAAAAAGTTATTGCATAAAAATCATCGGTCAAAACTTTCTGGACAACCCTATAGTTTGCTGGATCATGGCCGCCATTTAAAAAGCACTTTATCTAGTACAATTTCATTCGTGAAAAGTGCGCCCCCTGTAAGGTATGTCGTTTTATCTAATACAATATATTCTTGAAAAGGGCGCCCTCTGTAAGGTATGTCGTTTTTTCTAGTACAACTTTATTCATGAAAAGAGCGCCCTCTGAGAAACATGTCGTTTTATTTAGTACAATTTTAATCGTGAAAAGTCTGCTCCCTGTAAGTTACAGAGGGCGCCCTTTTCCCGAAGAAAGTTGTACTACAAAAACTACATATTTTATCAATAATGGTGCCCCATGACACTGTCTTTTGGTGCCCCCTAAAGGATGGAGCCCCTGGTAATAACCATCCCTCTCGTAGCAATCAATTATTCGATTGCGATCAACTATAAGGTCGTGTCGGTTAACCATGTTACAAATTCAATGGAGTTAGCTACAAGTATAATTCCCGGAATGCTCACTGTGCCCTACCTCGGATTTTCCTCTTTTGACGTTAAGTGAAGTCGACCAATCAATGGTGATTGACGTCAAGCAGCGTGCAACGCCTTAATTTAGCGGTGACAAATTAAATGGAGATAGTATACATGAATGGATAAATCTATATTAAAAAATTTATACCACAGAGTACACAATACAAAGTAAGCCAACTATGTTTTACTATGCATCATTTGTTTATTTGGGTACGAGGGCATTTCTTTACTTTTAGATGTTCAGTTTCACGCCAACTAGTCTACACTATGTTCAGCGGGTGACACCCAGTCAGCTATAACGAAAATCTAGTCATGTCACAGATTTATTTACAAAATAAAAGTAATCCATTTACAAATTCTGCGAATTAGACTTTGAAACGTCGTCCCCCACCCCGACTATTATTACCACCACCACCTTTTTTAACCTTCCGAATGGTGTCCTTCGACACTTTCCAAACACCGTTGAATTTTGCGCGTTTCCTAAAGTAAAAATATAAAACAACAATCAATAAACAGTAAGATAAACAAGGAATGGCTATTTCAATAGATAAATTTTCACTTACTGTACTATTAAACTTTTCATTTATACGCCGTGGTTACATACTGTAAATGTATTCACCGGTTGGATCTTTGTTATCCATCTCCTTATATACTCAGTATCAAGAATTGATGTAATCTCCTAATACATCCATCCAACCTAATCGTAGTTTTCAGTCACCATCCTGCTATTTACGTTTAACGCACTCGTTATTCAACATGGCTTTGGGTTCGAACCGCCCAAACTAAATAAACAAATGCGGACTATCTCGACATATTCAACTGACTGATTTTCATCGCAGCCTATTCAAAATGTTACATATGTTAGCTGTTACGTCGAATCACCATGTTCCTTTCTCTTGTGTTGTGTATCTGTTGTTCCAGCATTATTTATTGCACAAAATACTCGTATAAATTTAGCACCAACTGCATGGACGTCTTTTTTATAAATTATTCTCACGCGGAGTCTTTTCATATGTTATGTTGTTATGATTCCCGGTTGGGGGAACGCGTCAGCGCCCCGACCACTTGGAGGAATGAGAGAGGTAAGAAAAGAGAGTGAAAAAAGAAAGATGAGAGGAAAAAGATGTGAGGAAAGAATAAATGAGACAGCCATAGGTCCCAGGGAACGCAGCACGTTGACTGCCCGAGAAAGGAAACCCCACCACGAGTAGGCGGTTGATGGGGCATAGGTCGTTTTCTCGATATTGTCACTGTCCTCACTTGATAATATCGATTTTACTTCCCGTTTAGCACATATGGCAAAGTATTGTTTCGACGAGAGGTAATCAAATTTTCATGAAGATTGAGTCCTCAATCAAAATTTATTTAAATTGTTGCTTATCTATTATCAAGTTTGTACACTATTTTGATGTATGCGTCGTTTCTGGTTTACTTAGCTCGATGTAGAGATAACGATGCATACAAAAACTGGCACGTTAAAATGGAGAAAACTATTGCAAAAACTACTGAAAATGAGAGACAGACGATGTTTTCAAGTCGGAAGGGCGGCCATTGGTGACAAAAATATTAGTCAGAATATATTTGATGGATATATAGGCAATGATACACAATTTGGAGAATACCTTTAAATGTGAAGTGACTACGTGCGCTAGTCACCTAACTCTAAAAATTGGAAAATGCATTTTATTTTATTTTACTATTCACGGCCAAACGGAGTACACGCGAGACTCCCGACGAAGAGAATCCAGAGCTCGTCACCTCCCTTCTTCCCACCCGTTCTCTGATCTTACGACATCTCCTTCGCGCCAGCGTCTCTTGTCTCACTTCTCCTGGCGCCATTTTTCTATCACTAATCCCATTACTCGCCAGCTTGATCCTTTTCCTCGCGAACCCCTTGGTCTCATCTCTCTTATCCCCTGTGTCCAACCTCACCCTAGTCATTGTGGCCTTCATGGAAATGAAGTCGCCGACAAAGAGGCCAAGGAGGCGGCGGGCCACCCACGGAACGTTGATGGGTCCCAAGACCCTGTCCCGGTGTCCTTCAGGGCGGCTAGGGCTCTCATTAAGAGGGAAGCCAAGGATCCCATTCCGGTGCATGA
>JAUYWV010111518.1:0-12479 GCA_032274565.1 Nematoplana nigrocapitula
AAGAGCTTGCCGACAAAGACTCGCTTCAAAGAATAAATAACCAGTCAAAGTCATGTAACAGAAGAAAATCAATGCCGTATGAGAGTAACATTACTAACACCTGACCTAAAATAGATTAGTCGCAAAGCCGTTTTATCTTTAGACATGCTTGGTAGACTTCGTCTGAACAAACACAAATCGTAGATTCAACCCAACACTCTTCCTTCCCAGACAAACTCTATTATATCGACACCGCTGCAGCCAGTCATATAAACAAGAGCACGCAAATATACACACACGCGCGAGCGAGCGCACACACACACACGTCATAGACAAGGTATACACAGAACTTCTATAAAGACAGATTTATATTTGGAAAGATGAAAAAGAAAGCAAGAGACAGAGGCAGATTGAAGCAGGAGACAATGGGGGTCAGTTAACAGGGTTAATCGAGGGTTCACTGGTTGTGATAATCGGTTAATCGAGGGTTCAATGGGTAGAATAACCGGTTACTTGAAAGATCAATAGTTGTGAAAACCGATTAATCGAAGAGTTGAATGGTTGTGATAACCGGTTAATCGACTATTGGATAGGTGTGATAATCGGTTAATCGAGGGTTCAATAGTTGTGATAACGTGTTAATCGAGGGTTCACTGGTTAGAATAACCGGTTAATCGAAGGGTCAATGGTTGTGATAATCGGTTAATCGAGCGTTCAATGGTTGTGATAACCGGTTAATCGAGAGTTGGATGGTTGTGATAACCGGTTAATATTTCGTATAACTAGTTTACGGAGTGTTTAAGAGTTTGCTTAACTGATTAACGGGGTGTTTGCAAATTACATTGTGCCAAATATCATATTGCGAACTATTAGACCACTTCTTTAAAAACGACATCTGTTTTGTTGAACTAAAGCAGCCCGCCAGATGGCAGTGATTCTCAGTAACGATTGTCAATTGCAACATTAATATTGTTTTGCGTTTTAAGGAGTAAATTACAAGTAAACCTTCCCGGTACCTTTTTGAATAAATCTATCATGGACTCAGCTTCATTAAAGCTAATTTAAGTCTGCAAATCTGTGGAGGTCTGTCTTAGATAAAGATCCCAAATTGCCCATTCCTTCTTCGTCTAGCCTCGTCAAGCTTTCTCAATCTACTAGGGAAAAAATGAAAAAGGCGCCAGGTCTGAGATTCTCAAGAGTAACCCTCGCCCCTAATGTCTTAGTGAGTAGTAGGCGAGTAGGCTGATGTGTAGGTGGTACTCACTCGCCAGCTAACTGACAATACGGGACAACAATATTCACTTAGCCCCATCGGCCCGTGTCCCGATCAGAAAACTTAACACTATCAAGACTCCCACTTCAACGACCCTTCTCTCTCTCTCTCCTTCCCCTCCCAAATTGTCACGAGACAGTGGCGGGCGGCGTTGACTGCTTGGGCTGGGGCCTTCTTATTCACCCCAGGTTCCTGCGGGAGCTGATTCTGTATGCATGCAATGTGAGATGGTAGAGAAAGAGGGAGACATTTGGGGGACCGACAGGACTCAATCTGACAAGAGAATAGTTGCAGTCAGCAAAATGGGGTGGATAGAAGCGATCCTTCTCGTCGCGGTGTCTTTCTCCCCCCCCCCCACTCTCTGTGATTCTCCTGAGAACCTCCAAACGAAGTGCTTTACGATCGGTCGCAAAACAGCATTTATTCATTAAAACCGCGCATAGAAAGACTCACTCCACTCGACTCACTACCTCGAGTCGTATCACTGCTGTCTGCTCAGTCTTCATTATCATCCTCTCCGGCCGCTCTGGCTTCCCTCTCTGATAGTACTCACTCAGTCGACATCAATTGGATACACGGTGTGGCATGAAAGTGATCAACTAAAGAAAATTAGCGTATATTCTCACCCGATAAACAAGTAGTCGTAATAATTCATGTGACACTGCTCGTCATCAAATAAACGTTGCGCGAATGTTTCAAGCCTGCCCCCAATGAAACACCCACACAATGGACTGCCTGTCACCAAACAACTGTTATGGGAGCTTATGACACTTTTTACAACTACAACATCTTTACGTCATTTTATACCTCTTATTGGTATGCGATCTGTAATGCTTCCATGGAAATAGTGACAGTACTCGATTTGAACATTTATTGCAAGTGATATTTCTTTGGTTACATTCCGAGCTAGCGGACGCGTTTAATATATATTAAATTCTTTGGCCGACATCACATACGAAGTGTAAAAGTGACACACTAAACATAACTGAAGGAAAAGTTGAGCAAGACCGAGGAGAGTCTGGATGGATGACTTGAAGAATTGGAGTGAGAATACATGAGCGAATTAGTGGCAGGACAGTTGAAACAGGAAGGCATTCATTGAACTTGGGACTCTCTATAGAAAGTGAATGTCGCAAATACAACGTCATTAGCGATAAAATACTATAAATACTACTGATCCCAAAACAGCAGAAGCAGTGCATGAAGAATCCACATCATTATGGTTTATTATAAGGAAATGTAAACATTAAAACCAGAGAAAAGAAGCAAACCAATAGGAGAAGTACGGCAAGGAGGTAGAATCTTTCCTGGTAAGACGATAATTTAATTGAAGCAAATTTGTGCGGTGAGATTCCAAGAACGTTGAGAAAACAGAACACTCTATAATCAATAAATCCTTCCTTCTTTTTAGCGCAAAGCTTTATTTTGGAGTTAAGTTCATTACTTATAAGCAGGCATTGCATTCCGCAGATAAAAAGGCAGCAACACAATGGAAGATTGAATTAAATCGTCTTCCTTATATGATCGGCGAATGGTTATGCAGCCGGAGAAACAGTAAAATGCGGGAATGAATCGGGAAAAAAGTCGGCGAGGAATTCAGATCAAAGGCTCCGTTTAACAATTCGTGCTGGAATGCGTATAGTAGAATTGGGGAAAAAAAGATACGACAGGAAAAACTCCCAGCGGATACCGGCGAAGATAATTGGGCCTAAATCTATTCGATCACTCTTTATGTTACTGCTCCACATTGTACGTAGGCTGACTCTCCCCCTGGCGCGCAGAAATGGAGTACAACTGAATCCGTGGGTCTGACTTTCCCCTTTCTGTTTGATACCCAAAACCACAAAATTGGCACATGCCATATAAGGTTTTAGGAGGACTCATATGGGCCAACTTTTCACGAGGAGTAAAGGACAATGCCCACCAAACGCGACACAACGCGACACAAAGACCTGTATAAACATAAATCTAAAAACAGTTCCTATATTAATATTAATTCGACACTATATACAGTATGGAAGACGAGGACGTGGCATTACTTATCGATGATATTGTATAATTCTGGCTTGTTTGCTATACTTCCAGTTGAATCATTAATAGACGCCAATCTTTTCACAGAATATTAAGATAAGCGTTTTGTTAAGATAAGAACGATTAGCAAGGTGAAACCAGACAACTATAGCGATTCAACAACCCAGAGATCCTATATATATATATATATATATATATATAACTTATATAGCTAACACAATAGACCATGCAATAGTATATAATGTCATAAGCGATATATATCCGTATAGCTACCAATGAGGCAAAATTATCCCTAGCTTTTTATAAGATGGGTGCTATTTCACTTATCTTAGTTTTTAAAAGTCTTATATGATAATTCCAATTTAGGTTTTTATCAATTATCCTACACCCTAAGTATTTATAATTATTAACTTGTTCAATACAAGTACTACCTATTTGTATGTTGTGTTCAATTGCAGTGTTTTTATTGCATTTGAATAAAATATATTTGTTTTTTGTTATGTTAGATTAAGGCTGAGTCCTTGTGAAGACAACCAGTCATAAAGGATATTTAGTTCATTGTTTGCTATTACATACAAAACATCTACATCCCTATGATAAAATAATATTTTACTCTACAGTAGCAACGGCCTAGACTACCATTGAAGTAACGCTGGTGTATTGTGAAGTCTAGTAGGCCTACATACCAACCATTATTTCTGCAACCAATCATAATCGCTTGTCCTAAATGCTATTGATTTTCATCGTAGGGCGTCGCGTCGCATCTCGTTTCTTTCGTTGGCTTATTCTCATTGAACAATATGCATTCAACATTTTGTGTCGCATCGCGTTTGGTGGGCATAGCGCCCTTAACATATAGGCATATTTTTATAGGGCTACACGATTTTGTCGTTGGTAAAAATCATAAAAATTGATCAACTAAATTAGTAATAATTTGGTATTATTAATAATTGAAAGATATACGGCGCTAGTGCACAACAAGCGCCTCGTATGTTATTCCACATTTACTATTATGTAGGCGTAGCTATTTAACTTATTGCACAAAATGAGCATGTCTCTAACTGAGACAACCTGAACACCCTCTGTGATTCAAAGATTTCTCAAAACCTCTAGAGTCATCTAGGATTTACAGTTTTATGCATTTTTATTGGTGAACATATTTTGGCGCATGTTTCTATTCTAGATTAAGTAAGTACTTATTCAAACCTCTTTGGTTCAATCCTACTTGTCACCTAGTCATCGGACAACTGGGAGTCGATGTCTTCGTATTGATTTTCCACCGTCCAAATGATGGTAGCTATATACTATGAGGACTAACTGTCAATCTTTGTCGACCAGTGTAGGCTGAATTCAACTAACTGTTCACTTAACTGTGAAGTGGCATTGTGCAGCAGTCTCTAAGCATTAGCATAATAATTAGCGCCTTTTCATCAAAGCTGCCAGAACAGACATTGATTCAAAAAGGTAACTAACTAGGCTATATAAGAAAGAATGAACGCAAAAACTACCACCAAAAGATATATAATTAGTTTCTTGATTTTGGAAAAGTAGTACTTTTCCTCCCGAGAAACTTTATTCTTACGAGAGAGCGTAGCGATCGATTAAGAATACAGTTTCGAGTGACGATGAGTACTTATCCCATGAGCGAACCAATGTTATTTTATTTTATACATGCATGCCGACGACGCCAATATAAGCTTTACAAGTTCACATTCGTAAGCTTTATTCGTATTGTATAACTCACATGCGCCATAGCTTCAATTCAAAATTCAAATAGGAAAACAGAATTTATACACTAACATATGAATGTTGCAATTCCATTAGTGTGAGACGGCAGGAGTGATGACAAAAAGAAGCGCAGAAGAAATAATGGATGGGGTCAACCCCATAAAAGTATAGTAACCAATATGACGAAAGCTGGAAAGACTTTAAAACTTAGCGATGTCTACTACACCTATATCAAGGACGACTCTCCTCAGAAGCTCATAACAATTGAGAATTGCCGAAATATTATCGTGAATGTATGATTTTATGGACTTAATTTAATCTACAATGTTGAGTTTGAGTTTGTAATAAATGGTTAGTATTCATTTTATTATTTTTAAATGCGTTTTCTTCAGTATTTCAAAGTTTACAATGACCAAATAAGTAATTTCTCGTCGAAACTTTTGTCCATGCGAGGAAATGTACCTGTATAAAAAGGAAAAGTCCTACTTTTCCACGCTTGGACGTAGACTCTTTCTATTACTGTTTATGCAAGCATAAAATAAAAATAATTGTTTGTATTTTTTATCACAGTTTGATAAATTATGATACAGTATGCAACGAAGTCGTCTGTCAGCATTTAACAGACAGGGATGTTTGTTTTCATATCGATATACATGATTGTTTGTTTGCTATGTGTGGTCGTTTCGATACTTCATCGAAACTAGTGGACCGAATTTTCTGAAAATTTGCACACACACACACACACACACACGCAGACACCGACCAGTTGAATAAATAAATGGCTGCTATTCATTTCAAACTCCGACGATTTTTTGCAGATATTTACGAATAATTACTCGCGTAATGTAAAGTAATGGAAACAAAAAAACAATACAATTTACCAAACCCTTCTATTTGAATTACCTACTGATAAAACAATTCAGCAACTGCTATCATTTAGTGGATATAAAATTATGTGAATATATTGAACAATGAGTGCGCGCGCGCGAATTTCAAATTTACATAGACAATTGTGAGAAAAATGTCGTGTGCAAAATGCAAAACTATTGAAACTAAATCGTTTCCCAATAAAATTATTTGGATGATATATAAATTCCGCAACAGCTATCGTTTAGGCAATACCTTTTCCTCTTTTTTTACGTATATTATGGTGAGGAGGTGTTCAAAAACATTTTTTGTGACTGCGCAATTTGTAGTTTCAATTTATGGTATTTGGGTAAAAAGTCAACTATAGTGGGCCTATGTCGCTGTTTTTTATTCTACATAAAGTAAATTGTACTTTCAGCCAGCAGATAGGCTACATGTAATGTCATCTCTTGAGTTTCCGTCAAATAGAGCACGCTCCTAGATTTCGTATGATACCAAAGAGTCCCATATATGCGCCGCGCAAGCGTCTCACTGTATAGGAATATTACGATTGATATTAAACAAGCATAAATTGTGGGACATGCCGGTACATATAATTCATATGTTTCTTTTTGGCTTACACAGTCGCATATTAACTTTTGTTTATCTATTTATTAGCTTATATTTTATTTGACTGTTCGCGTTCGTCACTGAAATTCAATATATTCATCCTATCTTTAATTAGATAAATGTACGCATATATGTCTCACCGGTATTTATCTCCCAACTCTCTTGACCGGTTTGCATGCTTGATAACTAAAGAAAATGCTATGCCAATGGGTTACATGGGAAAAGTAGCCACAAGATGCAAAATTTCTAATTGAAAGGCCTACAGCAGAAAATACCCCCAAAACCATGCTAATAGATGATTTCCAGTATTCGTAGGAATTTGAATTCTGCAGTAGTTTGCTGCATTGAAAATCAATATATGGTATACTCATAGGATACTGAATTTGAATTCTAGAGTAGCTGCTAGCTACAAAGCTAAATCAATATAGTACATATTAAGAGTTTTAATAAAGAAATTGAATCTGAAAACTATTTCTCTTCAGTATGTTTTTTAAAGTTTGTTGGTTTGATGTTTGTCAGTTTTGTTACGTTGATCAATGGTAGCGCGTACGTAACACTTTGATGCATGTAAGGAATTATACTCAATGCGCTGCATGGCAAAAAACATATGCTACAGATAAACGAAAATTCATTTATGCACGTTTTTCTCTGTCAATTTTCGGCGTCGGACTTTCTTATGATCGATTTGTCAATTCGCTTAACAAACCGCGCTCGCTATAGTCACACACTATACGGGTAATCCTACTAGTATGTTTAATATGTTTTTGTTTATTCTTTGGTCAAAACACTCCAGCAGAGAAGAAGTGTAGGATAACATCCTAGAGTTAGCGGGGATATATTTTATACGGCATTAGGTTAAACCAACATTTACCGCCTCTTAAAGTTGGTAAATTCTAACATTATCGATTAATGCCCACGATTATAATAATGTGTAGCAGCTGTGTGTTATTATCTAATCTGACCTATATAGGTAACTCGGTGAAATGTGATGCGGAAAAGAAAGTAAACAGGTATGGCGATGGTGTACAATTTTCCTCGCGATATTCCACACCGCAGAAAACAACAATCAATTCAATCACACTATGAGGTCATTTGAACGAAGCAAACTAGATTCGCAAAAATTATGTCCAGTGACCTACGTACAAAGGTTAGCCTAGGTGATAGGTGAGGGTGTGGATCAAGATTATATTGTAACTTGTTCCATTATATTCTACACTCGTTTGATTATTGGTGCGCTGTCATCAGTATTGTTGCAAGATGTCACCAGAAAGTTAAAGTTCGCAAGCACTTTACAAGTCGTGTTTAATTATCACGAGTTAGTGTCGATAACGAAGGTTTGATTTTTCGTAAATTGCTTATTTAAAATTAAAAATGCGTTATACTAATTTTACTAGTATAGTCATTTCGTAAAAATTGCGTATGCTAGCTACCTGATGTTTAAAAAATACGTCGAACCTTAATGAATTTTCTATTGTTTAAAAATTTATATGACAGTTCTAGTGATGACTGAAGTTAAAAAAGTACTTATAAAAATCGTTCTATTCAAATTTTAAATCTTAAAAACTTAAATTTATATCTACAGTATAGCATAATTTAAAATAATCGATTTTAGTAAACATTTCTTTGCAAATATCAGTAATTAGCAGATATAGGGTTTGATAAATCTAAAAAGACTTTTCTTATTGAAGCACTTCTAAGAAACGACATGAATGAAACAAAAATACACAATATTCTAATTACTGCATGTCCTGATAATGCGCTCTTAATCTACGAAGTGTTCAGCAGATTGTCCACGAACTTCGGGATGGCTTTCGGCAATCATTTGAACGCGTACCAGGCAGAGCCCGGCAAGTTAGTGATACACGAAAAAATAACATCCCTCTGATTGATGAAGCAATAGAAGATGATAGCAACCACACCGTCCAAGAACTTGCAGCAATGTTCAATATTTCTGAGAGTGTGGTGTATCGTATTTTAACAGAAGATCTTGAGGAAATATAGGTACCTCACGTCATCAAACAACAGAACAGAGATCAGCGAGTGGAATGCTGTAGAAAGACGCTGACATCTTTTGATTCACGCATAACTACAGTAGATCGAACATGGTGACCATGAATGAAAAATGGTTTTACTGTCGAAAGATGTTGCCACGCCATGTCGTTGGCTCATATAGTCATGGATGGGACTTGACGGAGACAGACGGCAAACAACAGTCAGGTCAACAATGGAGAAGAAATTCCTGGTTATCGTTGCTGTGTGTTATCTTGTGGGGAACACTTCTTTCAAGTGTTGGTCAGAGACGATACTGTGAATTCTGATCTGTGTATTGCATTTCTGCAAGCTATGGTACAGTTTTTTGCGGCTTTACCACAACCTATTCGTTCGTCTTGTCCACGATAATGCCCGCCCACATGTCTCTCAAGCTATCAAGGATTTCCTGGCGGGTATTTTAGAGTGATGTTGTTATTGCAGCCACCATATTAACCTGATTGCAACTTGTGCGATCCCTTTATTTTCCCGCGCCTCGAGGCTATCTGAGGAAGAGATAATTTCACTACCAAAGAAGATGAACTTGAACAATTTCTGGATGATCAGCTGCCACTGTTCACGAAACTCAGAATGGGGACAGCTCTCAACAAGATGGCTGATGACTTCAGGCAAAAAAATGAAAATGGTGGTAATTTTTATAAGTCCTAAAGTTGTATAAACTTATTATCATTCTTGTACTTACATCCTTGCATGTATTTAAATATCACTGTATTTAAAACATAGGCAGAATTTGGTCAAAATACGCATTTTTTTACGAAATGACCTATATATTGGTTTTTAAAAGTATTTTTTCTGTAGTGACTAATGCTAATAATTATTCATTTATTTAACTGACTGCGTGCTTTTGTTTGAAAAATTTATTACTATAACCTCTGTACAGAATAAACAGGCAACATAAATGATACATATCCTGAAATTTTCTGCTCGACCAGACTGTTAAATAGTTTCGTAGCTATCTCTAGAATGTCATCCGTTTTCTTCGCTTATCAAACTTATCAAATTGTTCAATAGAAATTTGAACTTTTCTTTAAAATGAGGAAAATCTGATTTTTTTGTATAAGAAAGACGCTCATTATTACTTGCCAGACGTTTTTTTTGTTAATTTATACTCTGTTTCTCCATTTAACATTCGGATCAATGGATCAGCTAGGTAAACGTGATGTCATTATAGATTTTGTTTGATGAGTATCAATCATTCTAATGTTGGATATAATTGTATAGAGAGTGTAGTGATTTATCTAAGAAGATAGTATATGTATACGAAGACTTTTCAGATATTGGAGAATTGATAAGAACAAGAAATTACGTCTTAGTATGCCAAATGTGCCAACGGAGTATTGACAATCTGAACAGATGGTTGTCATTTTTGTATCAGAAGTCCGAAAGCCGGATAAGTCAAAATGTCTGACAAAGTCTGTTATGGAATTCATTTTAATTATACAGGCTCACTGCCCAGCGCATAGAAGAGACTATCACTTCTTGAAAGACGCAGTATTTTTTATCGATTAAAAATTGTTTGGAGACGTGAACATTTTAAAATGTTCTATATACAGTATGTACGATCTTTATACCGGGTGTTCCAAAGAACTTGTCTTTTTATAAACGCTAATAACTTTTGAACAATAAGAAGTATTTAAAAACGATGTTATGTAATTTGTAGTAAACATTCATTGGAACACCCGGTACAAGGATGAAAATTGATAATTTATACTCCAGCTAAAATGTATCGTAGTATAATTAAAGGAAAACCATCCTACACTGATTTTTGCCGTCTTGATATTAAAAATAACATTCTATTAAGAATAAGCGAAATGCATATTCTTCTATTGCGTTGACGTTTCACTGTGGATCAGAAGCGATTGCATTCCCGGATGACCTGCTTGTCAGTTTCCCTGGCATGTACTTCGGGAATGATCAAAAAGTTATCCCAATCAACGTCTCATCTGCATTTTCTCTTTTTACGTTATAAAATTTCAGCTCGTGTAAAACAGTTACATATCTTTTCTAAAAGAATGATTTATAGTTTCCCAGGTTTTCACTTTGAAAACGACTATTCTCGAATTTTTTTGAGGAGATATTTTAATCAATGCTCTCCTACAACTGACATCTAATTAGTCAGGCCGCAAACAATATTAAAGAATGATCATAAACACAAAATTGACATGGGAAAACTTGCCTATCTCTGTTTTGTGCCTTTGATTAGGTGTTTAGATGAAGCAGAAAATAAAGAACGCGCAAAGCTTTGATTCTGTATTGTCTTTGTCAAATGCGTGCGCTAGAAAGGCGGTGCAAACAGAAAACTTCATAGATGGTAGATGGCAAAATATGGCAGCTTTTTGTTTTGTAACTTTTGTTCAGTATCACTACAAAGACACGCACATGCCTTTGCTAGAGGAAAGCAAAGGGTAATAATTTAGAAATAAATGTGACCTACGTGATATATATTTTTCGAGAATGTTTCTAATGAAGTAGTGTTGCGCTTATGCGAGAGGAATATCTGAGTATTTTTATATGCGTCCTTTCTTCTCTATATAAAACAAGAGTCTGTCTGTATGAAACCGTTTTGTTCAAAGTCGATTTCAATTAGTCAATCAATAGTATTGGATTTGTAAAGGAAGCAATCGATTAGTTCCAAAAATTGGAATAGAATGCAAGTTGAGATGGGATGGTTTTTATGGTCATTTTGGAGAAGAATTCCAAATTTAATTTAATACCGGATTCCTATCTGAAAGCAGATTATTCATATTGCGATTTTACTATACAACTGAAAGCATAGATAAGAGAACAAGTTTGAGTATGAAGCCTCAGTATGAAGAAGATGTATTCTGCCTAACCTTATTTTACCGGGCCGATCAGGCTTTAGTCTATATATGGTGGTAGACCTAATCTATATCAGACACGTTTTTCGTGTAGTTAAACATCACTTGGATTAGGCCAATTATCCCGAATATTCTCTTCTTATTTTTTGTGCGTGATCATCGCTGCATTCCAGAAGCAGGAGACAGACTTTTTGAATAGTTCCACATGTCAGACAGACAATTTGGTGAATCATTTTTGCCAATCCTGTGAAGAAATTCTGCTGTGTAGGTGAAGCTATTCCTGTTTAGAGAATTGATGGTATCGTCCGTCTTTCTAAGCAAGCTACTACCCTACTAGAATTCGGGCCCGTTTTTCTGTGCCTTGCCGGCATTCATCTACAGTATATCCAGATTATGCAAGTATTCTGCTACTGCCATGTAATCTTTGATTCAACCTTCTCGACCTTGTCAATCTTTGATGTTGATTGTTCATGTAGACGAACCATTTTTTATTGCTATAAGTCAGTTTCTTCATTACCGGCAATATCACTTTTTTTAGTTAGATGCTCCATCCATTCCCAGACCGCATTGACATTATACCCGCTTCTGTTTCAAAGTACCATTTTAATGATATTATTGAAGACAAGGATGGACTCAATGCAACAGCAGATTACCATGACGTGTCTGTCATCTTTTCCTCCATAACTCTGAATTCGCTTACTTCTTGAAGAGCCAATTTAATTGCGTGTAGTTCTGATGTACTGTTATTGTATAGCTAGTGTGTCGAAGGACCATGAATTAAATAGACGGCTCATAATTATACGGTGAACTTATTTATTTCAGGACAAACGATAATGACTAAAGTTTAAAAAGCAGTGATCTTCGGTTAAAAGCATAACTATCAAACCGTCAATATATGAAGAAATTATATTCTAATTCGTCAATGTTTCAGAGGAAACGTTAAAGTCTGGAAAGGAAGGAGCATAGATCCCATAAATTATAATTTTGTTTTATATCGATCGTGTATTCGTAATGGAATTCGTTTTCATTTTGTAAATAAATTTTTAGATAAAAGTCAGGATGTTCCACATATAGTTTATTTGAAATGAACGTTTTCGACAAATACATTTGTCTTCATCAGATTC